>NAVB01001352.1:0-30474 GCA_002179805.1 Acanthamoeba lenticulata | reverse complement strand
GTCTCTGTAAACACGGCCGGCGTGGTCTAAGCAAGGCTTCCACTACGTTGTTGGCGTCAACAGCACCAAATCACTACGAGCGTTTGATGCTGACGATATATCCGTCGCCCATTCGCGAAAGAACGAAATCGTGGTTGCTGCTGGAAGCAATGTACGCTCCCGCGCTCCCTCGCCTCCAACCCTGCGAGTATGACCTGGTGGCCAGGGGCTCGCCCCATCTCTCCTCCCTTTGCTCTTGGTCCAAGAGACGCGTTTGTGTGCCGACATCGACTCCTCTCTCTCCTTCTCTAATTTTGTGGATTATTTCATTTTAAAAATGGCAGATGGTGTTCACCAAATCCACGCTCCGACACCACCGCAAATCCCTCATCGAAGCCTTCAAGGAGTTCTATCGAGGCCTCTGCCTCCTCGAGAACTTTTGCAAGGTTCTCCTCCTCCTCCTCCTCCTCCTTGTCCTCCTTGTCCTCCTTTTCTCTTTCTTCTGTTCGCATGCACTAAACCAAACACCGTCACGTGTTCCCCCCTCCCCCCAACACAAACGTTACCATCTCGCCAGTTGAACCTCTCCGGCTTTGACAAGGTGCGGCCTACCGGTTCTAACCTATCCTCTTTCACTCTTGGATAGAGCGCTCACTTTCTTCTATTACTTCATGGCTTGGCTTGCAGGTGATGAAGAAGCATGACAAGGTAAATCGAGACTCTTCTCTCATGCGGTCCCACTTTCGCGCATTTAAATCTGACCCTCGTTTCTCGTTGTTGTTGTTGTTGATCACTTCAGCTGACGGGGACGACCACGCGTCTGCTGTACATCAAGCGAATCAAGAGCCAGCACCGATTCGCTGGTATGCGTCTTCGCCTCCCTACTGCCCTCAATCATCAACACCCCTCTCTCACTTGTACCGACCTTTTGTCGTCTTCTCTTTGTGACTGTTGTTGGATGATGCGGAATGCGCCAGACATGCGCCACCTGTTGATCCTCAAGGCCGAGACGGAGCGCGTGTTTGGCGAGTGCTTCACGGACGGCAGCCGGCAACGCGCCATGAAGAAGCTCCGCATCCCATTCTGGCAGAAGAAGAAGCTCGGCTGGTCTACTTTCCGCCTCGGTATGATGATCATGATCATGACGAGCTTTAACTGATGTGGTATCATCGCTGAAGCCCATGTTCGTCTGACGCTTCTTGCTTGTGGGTGCGCCGTCGGGCACACAGGCCTGTCGGCGGGGCTGTCGGTGGTGCTGACGCTGGTGATACTCATGATCGGCATCTACTTGGCGACCCGAGATAGCAGCGGGTTACACGGCCGGCGCGCCGACGACGTCTTCATCATGTTTCGCGGGATGGGACTGCTCATCGTCCTCAATTGGTGTTGGGGCATCGACATGTACACGTGGACCAAGTATCGCGTCAGCTACGCCCTCATCTTCTTGTTTGACATGCGCTCCCACATATCATGGCAGCAGGTCCCCACCCTCCCCCCAGTTTCGTTTTGATATTTTACTCTTTAATTATTATTTCGCAATATTTATATATAACACAATTACAGAAGTGATTTTTATAATTAAATTGGAATATTACAACAGGTCATGGAGTCAGCAGCCGTGTTTACGGTGGCGTGGCTCATGTTCGTCGTCACCTACCTCCTGTCGGCCATCAGCCCCACGCCGCTGCACTGGATGGAGGAGATCCCCTACCAGGTGTTCCCCGGCTGTCTCGGTCTCCTCGTACGGTCCCCGCCTTTTCTCCTCCATGGGCTCCACTCCGATGGGGTCTCGCGGTCGTTTTTTAAAAGAAGGACCGGCGCTGCGTCTCGGGCAGGTGGTCCTCGTGGTGCTCGTCCAGCAGTCGACGTGCAAATACTGGCTCTTCCGTCGGTATCTATCTATCTATCTATATCTACCTCATGTGAATGATGACTGTCTGCCTGCGTGAGTGTTTTTGTGTTTCGTGCCACAGTCTCTCATCATCGTCGTCATCGTCATCGTCGTCGTCGTCGTCGTGTGCGGGACTGGTTTGGGGGGGGGGGTGCACTTAGCATGTACAAAATCATCGTCTCGCCGGTGATGGGCGTCGACAACTTTGTGGACATCTACCTGGCCTCGCAGCTCACGTCGCTCGTGATCTTCCTCCAGGTCGGCGCCTTCACGCCGCCTCTCTGGCCACTCGCGCGTACTGTTGTCAACGCTGACGCGCTCCCCCTTCCCTCCACGACGCGGGGCGTGCGTGTGTTTGTGTTTGGTTCCCCAACACAGGACGCACAGTTCACGTTCTGCTTCTTCGTCTCGGACGCATGGACGGGCGACGATTTTTGCATGGAATCGCGCCCCTACACCATGCCTCTCATCGGTTCGTCGCACACCCGCCGTTACCACAAGCATCTTTGTTATTCTTATTGTTGTTAAATTCGATTGTTGTCGTTCGTCCGTGCCCAGCTGCGATCCCGTTCGTGCTGCGGTTCCTGCAGTGCCTCCGCAAGTTCATCGGCTCCCGCGAGCGCTGGCATATCGTCAATGGCGGCAAGTACGCGATACAAAAAAGAAAAGGCCTGGGCCAGAGTCTGACGTGTTTCTGGCGTGTAATGTTTTCTTCTTGTTCTTCTTTGTTTCCCTGTTGGCGCAGGTACCTGAGCTCACTGGCGGTGATCATTTGCTCCTTCTTGCTCTATTACTTCTGGCATCCGGGCCTCCTGGCTCCATGGGTTCGGTTCCGCCGCCGCCATTCATTGCGCATTTCACTTTGTTGTTGTGCTCATACGCCCCGGCGGCGGAGAGTAGGTGGTGGCGGGAGTGATCTCGGTGGCCTACAACTTTTACTTTGACGTGCGATACGACTGGGGCCTCCTCGACGTCAAGTCCTCCAACTGGATGCTGCGCAACAAGCTCATCTTCCCGCGCTGGGTACACGGAGCCTCCCCTCCCCCCACTCACGCAGCCAAACCTGTATGCTGCTCCTTCACAAGCTCACAACAACAACAACAACAACCTTTCTGCGGTTGCCGTAGTGGTACTATGTGGCGATTCTGCTCAATCTTATCGGCCGCTTCTTGTGGGCTCTCACCGTCTCGGCGTCCTTCTTCCCGACCACCAACATGATCTTTTCCACCGTCATCGCCGTTGTACGGGAGCCTCCCCCCGAACCCTTCTTGCAACCCTTTCTACCTCTGCCCACGTTGCCCTCATTATTATTCTCATGATGATTATTAATATTATTATTCTTTTCCATGTCTGTTTGTATGCGGCAGCTTGAGGTGCTGCGACGAGGCGTGGGCAACATCTTCCGCCTGGAGGACGAGCAGCTCAACTACACGGAGGGCCGGCGGGCCACGCGCGACGTCAAGCTGCCTCTCTCCGTCGGCACCAACGAACAGGTCGAGCTCCTCTTCCAAGACGAAGTGGACGATCTCTGATTTTTGCAGAGGACTCAAGCTCTCACGACTCTTGAAAGAAAAGGGAGCATGAGCAAGATTACTCGCCATTGCTCTCCCTCTCCTCCAACAAGAAAAATGAAAATGCAATTTTTTTAAAATTAATATATAAATTATCTCTCCTTGGCACCGCGAGCTGCAGTTTTGTTGAGCCGACATGGTGAACAAGGGAGCGTTACTGATCCTTGTGGTGGCGGTCGTGGCTGCTGGTCTCACCTACTGGGTGCGAGAGGACCCGGCTGGAGAAGAGGTGCTCACACTGGACGGCACTTTGATCAGACTCAAGCGTAATGCCACCGTCGGCGGCATGTACCACCTTTACGGCAAGGACCATCTCGACTACGCCCGCGCGTTGGGTTCGCCGCCCCCTTTGCCCTCTTCCTCTCTCGCCCCCCAGGGCACAATCTAAAGCATAAAGCCTTCAGGGTTCGTGCATGCAAAGGATCGCTTGATTCAAATGGAGTTCCAGAGGCTCGCGGCTCAAGGCCGTCTCAGCGAGTGCATTTTGAGCTCACCCGAGCTGGTGGCAGTGGACACCTACTTCAGATCTCTCAAGTACGTGTGCACTGGAAGCAAAAAACCTCCGCTGTCGCCCAGCCAGCCGTATCCTTCTTATGCAGTTCTCACGTTGTCGTTCTATTTGGCTGCAGCTTCTTGAAGGACGCGCGTGAGGCCGTGCCGAAGCTTACGCCTGCCGCTCGCGCTTTCCTCGAAGCTTACTCCAGCGGCGTGCGTGTCCTCAGGATCCCACACACACACACACACACGCCAACCGGTTTAGCTGACTGACCTTTTTGCGTCCCCACTTGACCCAGGTGAACCACTACCTGGAGACACACTCGCAGATCTGGGCGAGGCCGATCGAGTTTCTCATCATCGGTCACGTGTAAGCAACTCCCATTTATGTTTTTTCCTATTAATTCATTTTATTATTTATCTGTTAATTCATTTTATTATTTTATTATTTAACCCAATCAAATGCAAACAAACAAACAGGCCAGAGCCATGGCTGCCGGAGCACACACTGATCACCGCCAAGCTGATGGCCTACGTCGGGCTCGCCGAGACCCAGGGCGAGATTGAGAAAGTGGTGACGCATGCCATCAAGGCCGGTCTGTCGATGACCTTCCTGCGCGGCATCTTCCCGACCCAGCTGGCGAACGTGGACGAAGAGGTCATCGCCAGCATCAAGCAGGTCGACATCCAGCCCGCCATCTTCCCCGAGGTGGCGCGCATTGCGCCCTACGTCCCCGCTTTCAAGGCCAGCAACAACTGGGTCGTGGGCCCGCGTCTGAGCAAGTCGGGGACGCCCCTCCAGGCACGTCACGCACGCCGACCATGGTCCACGGTGTTGGACAACAATCGCAGCCGCCCTGACCGGTGTGCGTGCAGTGCTACGACCCGCACCTGGACATCTCGCGCCTGCCGGCCATCTGGTACCCGTTCGTCTTCCACTATGAGACCCCCGGTACGCGATGCATCTACCACTTCATCTGCATCTGCATCTGCATTTGCTTGCTGCTCACCCTCACCATATCCATACCCCAGCCAAGAGGTATCTGCTCGGCGCGTCAGTTCCTGGAATGCCTGGTATGCGACGTCATCTTCCCTTGTGCGTTTCTGACATTCCGCTAAGCACCGGCCGGTGGTTGGGGGGTGGTGGCAGCTATCTTCTTCGGACGCAACAACGATGTGTCCTTTGGCGTGACGTACGGGTTCATGGATCAGATCGACTATTTCATCGAAAAGGTCAAGGACGGTAGATACATGCGCCTCCTCAAGACCACCAACGATGCCGGCGAGACCGTACGGGGACCTCGCCCTGTTTTTGTGAAACGCGTTGATGACGATGGTTGGTGGACCCCGCTCCATCAGGTGGAGACTGAAGAGTGGCACGAGTTCCGTGTGCGGAAGGAAATTCTCAAGCAGAAGGAGGGACCGGCCATCGAGCGCGTCTTCTACGAGAACGACAATGGCGTCGTTGAGCGTGATAATTACACCGGGCCGCTTCCCGACGGCCTCCTGATGACGCGGTACCGCGTGGTCCCCCTCAGGTCCCCGATCTGCCGATCGTCATTGATCGCGAATCATGGCGGTCATCGAGTGCAGGAAGTGGGCGTGGCGCGAGTTTGAGCCGAGTGACACGTCGGTCATGTTCCCGCCTCCGGCCGACATCAAGAGCATGACCGAGTTCCTCGACATGGCCCGCGATGTGCCCCTCTCGGCCAACTGGATCGTCTCCGACCGCCAAGGTCTGTGCCCTCCCCTCCCTTCTCTCTTTCTTTTCTGTCTCCACATGTGCGCTCGTCCTCCGAAATATTTCTAATCGCTGTTCCATCCGTCGACGCCAGGCAACTTTGGCTACCAGCAGAGCGGCCGCCTGCCGGCGCGCGACTCGTCAGCCAACTCGGCCCTGCCCCTCCTCGGCTGGAAGGCCTCCCACAGGTCCGGCGCACGTCCCACCCACCCGCAGACTCTTGGCCCGGACCAGCGGCTCACGGCATGGAATGCGTGGAATGATGTGGCATCTACGGGGGCACGTCACCCCTCAACAGGTGGACCGGCTCGGTCGACAGCAAGCAGCTGCTGCGGATCGTCAACCCGGCCAAGGGCTTCTTGGCCACGGCCAACGACGACCTGCAGAACCCGGCGCCGGACGCGCCCAAGGCGCTGAACTACCACATGGGCTTCTACCGCGTGTCGCGGATCGAAGAGGTCATCCAGGCCAAGAGCAAGAACGCCCTGGTCACGATCGACGACATGAAGGAGCTCCAGCTCGACGTCTACTCCAAGCAGGCCGAGTACTACATCGAGCTGCTCGAGCCGGTCCTCCGGCGTCAGGCCGAACACCACGGCTGTGCGGCCTGCCGCGCGCTGCTCGAGTGGGACCGCCGCTACGATGTGGACAGCGTGGGCGCGACCCTCTACACCGAGCTGCGCCAGCTGGCCTTTGACCGCCTCTTTGGGGACCGCGGCTTTGGCGCGGCCGCTTGGCGCCACCTGGCCCGCGAGACCGGTATCGTGCTGGTCTTCCAGTGGTACTTTGACCGCGTCCTCCTGTGGGACATCTTTGAGCGGGCCGGCGTCAAGACGGCCTATTACGACTTTGCCCTCCACAACCGCGACATCCACGCCCTTTGGCTCGAGTTTGACGGCGCGCAGGCTGGCGCGGCCGACGCTGGCGACGCCGAACAGCGGGCGCGTGACGTGCGGGCGCGGTTCCTCGAGGCCGTGGTGGGCGAGTTCGCGGCGTCGCCCAGCGCCAACCTGTCGCTGGCGCAGCCCTACGGAAAGACGCACGCCATGACGATGCTCAACATCTTCTGGCAGAACCAGCTGCCCGCGGCCCTTGGCTACAACGTAGGGCCCATCCCGCTTCCGGGCTCGGGCTCCACCGTCAACCAGGGCTCGCTCTTCAAGGAGGGCGGCCGTGAGCAGAGCTTCTGCCCGTCCTACCGCTTCATCAGCGACCTCGCCCAGGACTGGGCCCTGACGGCCATCCCGGGCGGCGTCTCGGAGCGGCGCTTCTCGGGGCTCTACTGGGACGACTTCTTCTTCAAGGGCCTCTACCACAACGTCTCTGCCTTCTGAGGTGATGACGTGACGACATGAGACTAACAGAGACTTCCCCTCCTGAAGTGCATCTCTTCGAAAAAGAAGACCATCACCAGGCAACCGAGTTGGGAAATGGAAGTTTTGACCGGAATAAGTTAAATCATGAAGCAAAATAGGTAAAGTTAGACACCTTCCACCTGAGTGCCCAACAACAAGCAAGCCAAGCGGCAACCCCAGTCATACACAAAGACTCTTGCTTCCACTGTAGTGATGGAGGCGCCGCAGTCCCCGAGAGAAGAAAAGCATGCGGTCATTGCCAAGTTCAGGGAGCTGATGCGCCATAAGGGCAGCAAGGAGGAGCGCAAGCAAGCTTGGACCTTGTACCTCTCCTCTGGTAGATCTTTCGAGGAGCTGTTTGGCGAAAGCAGTTCGTCGAGCTCCAGCAGTGAGGATGAGGAGGAGAAACAGTACTTTCCGTTGCGTCCCGCAAGCGTCGCGCCCATCATGACCCTCAATCCGCGTCGCTATGCAGGTACTGGGACCCCGCCTGGATGAGAGATGAAAACGAAGAGCGCAACAGGAGGAAGTGGGAACGCGTGGAGAAGAAGCGCGAGGACGAGTGGAAAGTCAAGCAGGTACCACATTCTCCTCCGTACACTGAGGTGGTGTGTCAGGACGGCGTCATGACCTTGCGGCATATGGCGCAGGCTGAGAAGAAGTGTGCTGAGAGGGAAGCTTTTATGCTGTGGAGCAAGCGGTGGGATGAGCGCAACGTGGCCCTTCGTGAGTGCACCACGAACCGATCGACTAGGACAGTCAGGCCCAAATTGGCCAACACCTGCCCTTCTTGCCCCAAACCGGCCAGCGCTCGAGGGCCTCAGCGGGAGAGCCGCCTCTTCTTCATGTTCGACGAAACGCCAGGATACCTCGATGAGCACAAACGTAATGATGACGATGATGCTGATGATGGGCAGCCATCCACGCAGGTGGACAGCGGTGGTGGTGGAGTAAAGGAATGGGCAGAAGAGGTGGAAGCAGCGCAACAGAGGCTGGAACAGGGCCAAAACGCCGTTGCGAGCAGCTTCAAGCGACGGCGGGAGAGGTTTTATGAGAAACGACGCAGTGCATCCGTACTCTCCTCAGGTGAGATGCTGGAAGCGATCCTGGCCAGCCCGGATGACTTTGCCTCCACTCCTGCAACCTCATCTCGGCTATCAGCAAGCGCCAACGTTTTGCCCACGGTGGACGTGGCCAACTACGATACAGCTCTACGCCTCAAGAAGAGGGAGGAGGAAGAAGAGAAGGAACGCAAGCGGGCCAACTTGCTCGCCCTCCTATCTACAAAGCGCACTACGAGGCCTGCTCGAGCACACCCCATGCGACCACCAGAAGAAACGGCCACTGACGGGGCACCGCACCCGGCGGGGCCATGAACGAGTTCTTGCTTGCTCATGTAAAAATAAAAGATTTAATAAAGTGATGCGTTTTGCTGCCCTATTTCTCGGTCCGAGCCGTGGTGGCGTGCTCGGGCGCGAGGGCAAACAGGCTGTCGCGTAGGAGGTCTGGCACCAGGGCCTCCTTCACCTGCGGGCTTGCGACGAAGCTGTTCAGGAGGAGGCGCGCCAGCTGCGTGGGGTCCTGCTGCAGGTCACAGTATTGTGGTCGGTCAATCTCCTCCGTTGTCTGTGGTTGGGGGGGGGGGGAAGTAGTACTCGGATGGGCGCCAGGACGGGCGCCAGGATGTCCTGGAGGAGACTTCCGGCGAGGCCCTGGTGGAAGTCCTCGAGCGAGCGCTTGACCATGCTCTCGACCCCGCGCTCCAACGCTTGGCGCCAGCGGTCGGCCCACGCAGTGAGCACCGCGTTGTACACCACACTGCGTTGGCCGCCATGAGACCCGCGGGTCAGCTTCCTTCTCTCTCTCTCTCTCTCCCTGGATTTTAGATGGAAAGACGTACTCGTTGCGAGTGCCGCTGATGAAGAGGTCGAGGTTGTGGATACGGCACGTCACACGCTCCACGTCAAAGAGGCCGCGCTCGGGGCTCATGTGCGTCCTGAAAACGGGGGCAAGAGTAAGCAAACAGGGGCAGACCTGCAGCTTGACTGGAACAGTCGGGCTCACGTTTCGAGTGTCGCGTACCGAAGGGTGAGGGAGAGGTCCATGCCCTCGCCGCCCATGAGGACAGACAGCTTGCCGGCGTCCTCCACGCCGGAGAGCGCCTCGGGGAGGGGCAGCATTGAGAGCGCCCACTTGAGGGCTCGCGGCACGTGCTCCAGCATGTTGGCCGTCCGGAAGCGCACCTCGGCATTGTGCATGTCCACATTGATGCCCCGCCTGCGTTGTGTTGTGTTGTGTCCCCGCCTCTGGTGAGCTGCTGAACTATCGTGCTGCGTGCGGTGGGCGGGACAGGGTGACGTACAGTGAGAGGCGGATGCCGTTGGCCGTCGCCTTCACGCTGGGCTTCTGCAGGTCGGCCAGCGTGACGAGCATCTTGCCCCGGTCCTCAACGAGGAGGTCGCGTGGGACGAGGTGGCGTGCGGCGATGTTGCCGCGCGTGATCTTGGCGCTGAAGAAGCCCGGCTCGGCGAGGTCGAGCTCGGGTAGGGCCACTTCCCAGCGCTCGCGCACGCCGTGGGCGATGACGGCCTGCAGCTGGCGCAGCAGCTGAGGCTTGAGGCCGAACTGCCCCGTGCGGCGGTCAAAGGCCAGGTCGCGCGCCACGACGGCAAGGCTCTCCTTGAGCTCGCGCAGCGACGAGTCGGCGGCCATTTGCTCGAGGAGCAGCGACAGCTCGGCCACGACGCCCGTGAGGCGGCCCCGCAGGGACGTTTCGTTGAGCTCCCGCAGCTGGCGGAGGAGCTCGCGCCCGTCCACGGAGAGCGTCGCACTGGTGCCATGTTCGAGGAGGGCGTCCAGGTGGGCGCCCAGGCGGGCAAAGAAGGCCTGCGCGTCCTTGTGCTTCACCGTGAGCTCGTAGAGCTCCACCAGGCGCGTGACGAGCGTGTCCAGCGTGCGCCCGCCGCCCAGGAAGCTCTCCACTAGGAGCTTGGTGCTGCGGAGCGCGCCGGCCAGGTGCTCGTTGGACAACACCCGGTCGATCTGCGAGTGGTCCGCGCCTCCAAGCGAGGGTCCCACGTTCCATACATCGCGCACCAGCGCAAGTCCCTCCTCCACCTGCCCCCACCCGAACAGAGCGCGTTGACAATGGCGCAAAAAAAAAAGGAAATAGGGGAGTGGAAAAGAAGCAGAAAAACTGCCTGGGGGCGTACAATGCGGCGAGAGGAATCGTTGTGCATGAGCGTGCGCCACGCGCGGTCAAGTCGATCGTGAAGGACGGCGAGATCCTCATCTTGCAGGCGCCGCTCTCGGCGCCGCAGCGTGTCCGCGGAAGGCGCCTCGGGACCCAGCCCTACCCCCCCCCCAAATTCGCAATCAGACAACCCATTAAGGGGAGAAGAGGAGGATGTGAGGACGTACGAGGCACAGAGGGTACGGTGTGGGTGCCCGGGTACACTGCGGGGGGCTGGTCGGCGCCTGTGGGCAGCACCTCGGGCAGGTCCGTGGAGGGACCCGCCAGTGGGTTGGCGGAGGGTGGCACCACCTTGCCCTTAATCATCTGCGAGATGGGGGGCAGATTGTGCTTCTCCTCCTCTTTCTCGTCCTCCTCCTTCTCGTTCTCGGGCAGCACCGTGCCAGCAACATGAGTGCCCGGGTAGACAGCCACCGGCTGGTCGGCGCCCGTGGGGAGCACCTCGGGCAGGTCCGAGGAGGGACCTGCCAGTGGGTTCTCGGAGGGCGGCACCACCTTGCCCTTGATCATCTGCGAGATCGATGGGGTGGAGACCTCTTCCTCCTCCTCTTCCTTCTGCTCCTTCTTGCCAGATGACGTTGAAGAAGAGTAGAAGGAAGAGGGCGGGACGTGCCAGGGGGAGGGCTCCAGCGTGACCGGCTCGGTGGCGACTTCAGCCGCAACTTCCTGTTGTGAGGCCTCGAACAGAGCGGTCACCCCACCCAGGAGGTCGCCCATGTCCCGTGCGAATCGATCGCCTGTCATGGCCTCGCCCACTGCAGACCACCGCCATTGTGCATCATTGGGTCAGCACCCGAAGAGGAGGAGAAGATGTGAGAATTAAAGGAGGAAGTCGAGTAGAGAGACAATACCCAGCGAACGCGCGAGACGCGCTGCCGAGCTCGCGAGGGCTTGGAGGCGTGCAAGGTGCTGGTCGGCGCTGAGACGAAACGGAGCGCGTGCAGCCTGTTCGTTGAGGTCGTGGCGGAGGAGAAGGGCTTCTCGGAGGGCCGTCTGCAAGTGGGCATCGGGGTTCTTCTCTCGCAGTAGCCGCTGGAGCTGCTCCACGGTCCGTCGCCCATCAACCAGCGCTCGCCGACCATCATCGCCCACTATGGCCTTCTCGGCCACTTCCATCTCATGCACTAGCCAGTTGAAACTTTGATCCAGGGACTCGTTGGAGGGCAGCCTCTGCGCCCACTCGGCCCAGGGGTCCATGCTCTGTGTTGTGCTGGTCATCTCTATGTGTCGCGTTCCTGCTTTTGTTGTTGGGAGTTGTGTTGAGGAATGCTCTCCTCTTTGGTGTTGCTGTTTGTTCTTGTGTTGTGCTATTGCAGGTTGAAGGTAGAAAGGGAGCATTCAAGAGTGCAGAAGAGAAGAAGAGCACCCGTTCATGTCGTATTGGATTGTCCGGCGAAATTTCCTTCGATTGTTGGGATCATGATGCCCACGCACAGAGCCGAGGGACCTCCCGTTAGGCTCCCTTTTCTTTCCAGCACGTTTACTTTACTACCCGTACCTTGGGTATCAACAAGCTTTCTTGGTTCCAGGAGTCGAGACCGACGGTGCCGCTCTTCTTCTGTGCCTCCGCTCCTTGCCTTTGCACGGGCTCGATGGCTCACCGCAACATCAATGGAGTCCCAAAACAACTACAAAGAATAAATCCGGTTGAAAAAGGAAAAAAGGAAGACGACAAGGGAACGAAGCGACTGCCCAGCCAGTGCCCCGTTGGCAAATGAACGGCCGTTTGGGGAACTAACTCTCGCGACGTCCGAAGGGCCAAAAAAAACAATGCGTAGTTCCGAGAAGTTCTGCGCTGGCCCTTCTTCGTGTAGAGAGCTACTCCAAATGCGTGACAGGAGCACATCCGCCACTCTACCGACCAGACAAGCACCACTTCTCCTTCCGTCGACGCGTCGAGAAAACGCCGTGCATGGTCCTCTTTATCCTCGCCTTCTTCGAGATGGTGGCGTGGGTGGTGGATCCAATGGGCGTGCATACCGCCCTCAATGACGGGGTCCCCATGCCAATTGCCGCCCGCCTGGCTGCCGCCCTGCCGAACTCTGCGATACCCCTACTTACGGCCCTGTTGTTGGCCTTCGCGACCAGATCCCGAAACCAGGCGAGGGTGGTCTGGGGCCTCAGCGCGCTCCTTCCCCTGTTGGCCCTTTTCTGCTTCATGCAGTGGGCCTTCTGGTGGTTCCCCTACCTGTTAGGTGAACTCGCCGGGATGCACTCTATTGTTGCCGAGCACAAGCACCAGCTGCGCAGTATGCCTCGCTTGCTGCCCCAGCTGGGTGGCGATGACCGCCTTGTTCCTGACATCGAGCACACTCTACTGCAGCCCCTTAGCTTGGCCGCGCTAGTGACCGCCTCACATGCCTACGTCAAATTGCGCCCTACCGGCAGCCAGCTCTTTCTGTGCTCCTGCGAGGCTATCCTGGTCGCAGGCCTTCCGCTGGGATTGGCCAGTGGAGTGCAGCCACTGGCAGAGCTCGGGCCTTTGCTAACTTCAGCGCTCATCTTCCTTTCCGTGCAGCTGGTAGTTGTGGCAGCCGCTATCTCAAAGAGGACGGGCTACAAGCAACATTGATGCAGCAACAAAAATAAAAATACAAATTCAGAAATAAATAAATAAAAAAACAACGTGTCGCTTTTTCGGGATTGGGCAATGTGTGAGATTCATTGCTCCTGTTGGCTCACACTGACAACAGACATCCTAACGAGTCATTCAACTCATCATCTTCGCTGCTTCCGCCACATTCGCCTTGACTTATTGGGCAAACCAAATCTTGCTTGCACACTTCGTCCTCGTCTCCTGTGGCGCGCATTCGCACACCGGCCCGTTCGTTCACACATAGCTCGACATAACGCTGCCACTCGGCGGATTCACTCCTGGGCTTCCAACGCAGCTCTGCGCGAGATCAGCGACAGACCCGGTCGGCGGTCAGCAAGCAGTTCTCCTTGCGCCAACGCCAGCCTGAACTGGGCGGCGCACCTTCAGGGATCATATCCGGGATGGTGTCCCTGGCTGAGCGATCGAGGGGCTGATCCAGCACCACGTCTTCCACCTTGCCGCGAAGGCACTGAAGAAGGGCACAACAGGTCAGCGCAGGGCCCAAACACCTCACCTCACCAAAGGCTTGGGGGGGGGAGGTACCGGCCCGTATTTAAGAGTGCCAAAGGGATAGCCACACCGGAGGTCGAGGTGTCGCAGGTGGGGCATGCACCGCGCGATGTCCTTGAAGAAGAAGTTGATCTTCTCTTGCGCGTACAGCGAACAGTACTCGGTCTTTCGATTGGCGACAACAGAGAGAGAGAGAGAGAGAGGTTTCAGCTGCTTGGCCAGACAGGTTTGACGCATGCTTGAAGGCAAACAAGAGAGGGAAGCAAGGGACCGTACGACGAGAGTGTGGGCCAGGTTGAGCGATGTGATCGAGGTCGGCAGGTACTTGAGGTGCGACGCATCAGCTGAGGATCCCATCAGCGACAGCGTCTTGAGGCCTTCGGGCAATGTCCTGTGGTGGACAAGATCGATCTTAGCCGGGATTGCTTTTGGGTCAGCGGCGAGCAGAGCCTGGACGAACCACAGCTTCTCGGTGGAGCAGTTGAACTGCGGGATGTTCTCGGCCTTGAGCACTTCCAGACACGGCAGGTAGCGGGCAAAGTCGAACCTCGCAAACGTCAGTTCTGCCTCCGACAGGTCGAGCTCTCTCAACGTTGGCGGGAGACCTGCGCATGCGTCGCCATCAGCTCCACAGGAATCAAATCGCTCAATGCTCGCGAGTGTCGACGCACTGAACAGAGCCGCGGCGGCGGACTTGATGCCGGTCAACTTGAGTGTATTCAGCGAGGCCGGCCACTTGACCGCGAGCGCATTAAGCTGGCTCATCAAGGAGAGGTAGATCGTGTGCTGGGGCTCGGCATCGAACCGCATCTTGGGGCAATAGGACAGGTCCAGCTCCTCCACGGCATCCGGAATGTACTGGGCGAAGAGCAGAGAAGACTTGTGAGACTAGGGCAAGAAGCAACGCCTGTGTGAGGAGGATGGCACTGACCTTGAGCGAAGTCGCGGTGACCTCTTTGCAATAGGACATGTTGAGCTGGCGCAGACACGACAGATGCGCCAGATTCCGGATGGCCCGCTGGGACACATTGGCGTAGGTCAGGTCCAGGCGTTGGATATTGGCGCCCAGCATCCGAATGCCTGGGCAGGAGGTGAGCTAGGATGATGCAAAGGTCTGAATCAGCATGAAGCGGCTGTGGAAGTACCATGCGAGGAGACGGTGGTGAAGGAGAGGTTGAGGCTCAGCAGCGTGGGCGGCAACTCTTGTAGCACCTTGGCGGAGAGATTCTCCCAGGCCGTGAGGTCCAAGTGTCGCAGCCTCGCGTAGTTGCGGCGAAGACTTCTCGTTGCTGCCACCATGCGCCGTTGTGTGCTCACAAGTCCTAATCAAGGTCACGTGCGTAAGGGTCCATCCAGCCTTTGACACTAGTCTAGCCCCATGAGGGTCAACGGGCGGTGTGCGTGGGTACCGAGAGGTCGCACAGTGTGAGCCTTGACCTTTGCCAGGGCGTGTTGCCTCAGGATCCAAGTTGTGCACCCGAGGCACCGCAGGTGCTCCGGCTTGAGGTAGCTGCACACGATGACCCACACCTCGGCTGGCAAGTCTTCCACTGTTAGCTGGCCTCTGTCAAGTTCAACGTGTTGCTCCATCGGGGCTACGCCGTGTCGGGCCAGAGGGTGCGTGTTGCGGAAGGATGCAGGATTGGTTTGAAGCCGTGACAGCGCGTTCTGGTCCTTTTATATGGTCGCAAGGTGGTCTGCCTCTGTCTCGACAGCTTTGGTCTCGCGCCAGCCCCTGTGGTGCTGTCACGCCCCGGGTGCACGAGGTTTCAGGAAGTGCACTGCGCGCCTCGTGGGGACGCAAGCTCCTGGCCAGGAGCGTGGGCCCGATCTGCTCGGAGGAGAGCTGAACCAAGATTCAAATGGGAGGATGACACCTAGAGACATGATGAGGGTCATCAGGCGAACAGCACACCTGGCACCGCCACAGCAACCAGAAGGGCCAGGAGATGCTCGCTGGGTAAGCGCTCTGAGCCTCAGGTGCGCAAGCTCATCGCCGAAACAGTCGAGCAGCGTTCGTCGCACACGACCACACTATCTCTCGTATCTCCACAACGGCGTGTATCTCCCACAACGAGCTCGGTGTCTCTGGTTGTTTCACCGATTTAAATTATATTGCCCTGTTTTCTTCTGTGCTTTTCTCATTTCTTGTTGTCTGTTCATCTTCATCAAAATTGAGGGCTCAAGATGATCATGCTGGTGTTCCTCCTCCGGGTCTTGTGGATCCTTGTCTCGTCGCGATGGAAGAAGCCTCGTTCCATTTTTGAAGAGGCGGAAATCAGCGATGTCGTGCTCCTCTCGTACGCCTTGCTTGCCTTCAACACTTGGAGGGCACTCAATTTTGCTTACTTACCACCAACGATGACGATATTGAGCAGGGACATTGATTATCTCATGCACATGAACAACGCCAGGTCTCTACTGCAGCCATTCAATTTAATTTTCATTTAAAAATCGAGAGATTAAACGCGTCAGTCACTTCTGGATAGGTATTTGCGTCACTTGGACTACGGAAGGACTGATTTCTGGATAAGAAACGGTGTTTACAAGGTAAAACACCAACTTCTGCCGTTCTTCTTTGTTCGCGCGCGAATGATGATGGAGGACTGACACGTTGGTTTGTGCCCTCCCTTTTCAGGTGAGCCAGCAGCTCATCAACGAGAAGACCGGAAAGAAGGGCTGCCCAGTGGTCCTGGCCTCCATTACCACTCGCTTCCGTCGCGAGATGCGCCTCTTCCAGACCTTCACCGTCCGCACCAAGCTCCTCTGCTGGGTGGGTCCTTCCTCTCCCCTGGGTCAAGATCTTTGGCACACACACACACCAAGGCACGCTTATTGATGACGTCCCTCGCGTGCGGCTTTGGACTGTGCAGGATGACAAGGCCTTCTACGTCGAGCAGCAGTTCGTGAGCAAGGGATTCGTGCACTGCATCGCCCTCATCAAGCAAGTCGTACGGCGCTCGTCCTCTCTTTTTCACTTCTGAGCCAGGCGCATGAACAAGCTGTGTTTGGGGTGCGTGTGTCCCGTGAATCGTCGGCAGGTGGTGGGCACATCACCCGCGAAGGTGCTCGCGGCAATGGGCCACAACAACGTCGCGTCGCCCCCGATGCCCTCGGGTGTTGTACGTTGCCCCCGCGCATGAGGCAAGGTCACCTTTCGTGTGAGCTCGTCTGACGATCTCTACTACTTGGTGGGCTCAGAAATCGTGGATAGAGTACGACGCCTGGTCGAGCCAAGAGATTCTCAACACCTCGGAGAGCGCTCACGCATCCTCCTCATCCTCCAGCAAGAAGAAGTCCAAAAAATCTGAATAATTAATTCAATTTTTTGTATTTAGTTTTTATTTTATTTATTGATCCAATTAAAAAAGGACTTCCTCCTTACGCAAACACTACACACACACACACAAACACACAAACTCACCACGTCCCTCCAAGGGCGAGGCAAGTTTCTCTGCTGCTGGCACGTGAGAGACGTTACACAGACCGAAGCTCGCCCAGCAGCACGAATCGCTCGCGTTCGCTCTGCCGCAGCTCGCGCTGTCGGGCGAGACTCGCCGTAGTTCGGCCGAGCCAATCGGACATGTTGGCCTCCACGAGCCGCGCGCGTTCGGCGTCGCGTCGTCGCTCCTCGCGCTCGCGCTCCACCGCCTCCTGTAGCTCACGCTCGCGGGCGTCGCGCTGGGCCCCGGCCTCGAGGGCGGCCGCCACTTCGCGGCGCAGCGCTTCGTGCTCCTCGGCGAGCCGCGCGAGCTCGAGCTCGTGCTTGCTCTGGACCTGGGCCAGGAGCGACCCAATCTCGCGCTGGGCGGTAAAGGCCTCCTGCTCGGCCTGTCGCGCCAGGTCGAGCTCGCGCCTGAGGGCCGCCGCCTCCTCGGCCCATCGCTCGCGCTGCTCGGCGGCCTCAGCTGCCAGCTCGCGCTCGCGCTCCTCCAGCGCTTTCTGTCGCTCCGCGGCCATTTGCTCCCGCTGGGCATCAAGCTTGGCTGTGGATGCGACGGCCCCATCGCCGTGTGAGCTATACACACATACACACAACAGAGCGTTGGGCTCAAAGGGAGCTTACCGGTCCATTCGGCCTCGCGCTCGGCCTTCTGGGCCTCAAACTCGACTTGCATCGCGTGTAGCCGCTCGTCGGCGCTGGACTGGACCTGCGCGCGGGCGGCGCGGGTCTCCTCCTCGGCAAGACGGAGCGCAGCCTGGGCCTGCACGAGCTCCTCGCGCAAGAAGGCCAAGCGCGCGTCGTGCTCCTCCTGCTGCGCCGCTAGTTGTGTAGACGCATCGCGCTGGGCATTGAGCGCCGCATTTTCGCGCTGTCGGGCGTCTTCGAGCTGCTTCTCCACAGTCGCCAACGCTCCTGTGAGACATACATCACGCGTCAGACGGTTCACGATGGTGAATCACACGCAGCTGGTGCGAGATCTCGCCTCAGCACCAAAGAAGGCGGACATCCTCTGTACCGTTCCAGTCGGTCTCGAGTGCCTGCAGCTGTTCCAAAAACTGGGCCTCGCACTGCTCTTGAATCTGTCGAATGGCCTCGGGCGAGGGCTCGGCCGCAACAACCGCGGCCGGCTGAGGCGCCTCCACTGGGACAGGAGCAGGTTCAGCAGACTTTGCTTGTTGTTGCTCCTGCTGCTGTTGCTGCTGTTGCTGGATCTGTTGTTCTTGTTGCTCGGCCTTCTGCTCGAGGAGCTGCAGCTTGACACGGGTCTCGCCGAGCTCGTTGCAGAGCTTGGTGATGGTATCTTCGTACTTCTCGCGCTGCGTACTGAGGAGGTTTGCCATGTCAAACTGGGCCTTCATCGCCGCTTCCTGTTCCTGCTTTGCCGCTTCAATTTGCTTATGCAACTCCTCGGCTTTGCCTGTTTGCAAACGTGGTGTGAGAACCAGACATCAAGGTCATGTGCGTGAGTGTGTGGGATAACAGAGAGTGGTGCGCACGATTCCAGGCCTCCTCCGCCTCTTTGTTCTTACGCGCAAACTCGTCCTCCAGCTCCTTGGCCTTGTCCTCGAAGCCGGCCTGTTCAATGAGGCTGCACACGCTTGGGCTATACCACGTGCACTTTTGATGAGCTTATTACTCTCTCGGTACCGGGAAGGAGGGGAGACACGCACCCACTCGGGCCTGCCCGTGTGTTCTCTCTGTTGATTACAGAGGCTGCCTTGGTGAGGTTGTTCTGAGGAGTCTGAGCAGGAAGGTTGAGCTTTGATACGGGCCGCCGCTCGACTGGCACCGCCGCGCGACCTGCAATGGCCGACTGAACCACTCCACCGACGGGGATCTTTGAGGTGCGTGCTTGGGTCTGCGGTGTTTTGCCGGTATCCTTCAGGCCCGCTTGGAGGGGTGTCTTGAGAGCGGATGCTTGTTCATCGCCAGCATTAGTTTTGTTGCTGAGCGGCGTTCGCATGGCCATCGTGCTGACCCTCTTTTTCGCCGCTGGAATCCCTGACATTCGGGGAATGCGTGAAGGGGGCATGGCGTCGGGCCCTGCTGGTTCGTTTTCATCCCTCTTCCTCTTTGCTGCCACACCTGACATCTTCTCACGACTCAAGGGTCCTTTGACTTCAATTTCCCCAATGCTCCAACCTCAGTGCCTCTAATCTTGTCTGTAGTGATCACGCGTTGATGGCAGCGACACAGCGCCGTTGTTGGCTGTTTTCCCGCCAACAAAATGGCGCCAAAATCGATGTTTATTTGTCGACAAGTCAGCTTGTTTTAAACCTTTTTAGCCTTACGTAGACTGGGAACAGGAGCAGGAGTGGATGGTTTGAGCAGCCCAAAACCAACCAGGAGAGCCTTTGTATCAGCATCGGGACTGATTCGTTGACTCTGCATTGCTTGCCACACCTGTTTGGCTTTGTTGATGTCGGCGCGTTCGTCACACACGGTAAGAAGCCACTTGTACACAAATTGTGGATTGTTCCACTGTGCCAGATCTTTGGCCAACCCAAACGTCCTAAACACCCCCCACTCAACGATGAGTATTTGGAGGAGAACTTGGAAGGTGAAGTGGTAGTACTGGTTAAGCTCGCTATTGGTCACGAGTACTCGCATGAGGGGACGGGCCACGTTCCAGGGCAGCTTGATCTCGTCCTTCTTGATGTCCTCCCAGAGTGCAAACGCGTGGTTGGCGTCACTTCGTTGCTCACAAAACTGCGAGCATCGATGAGCCCCCAAAGCCTCCACCCAGGTCCCTCAACTGCCACGCACCTGCAGGAGAGAGGCGTAGGTGGCGACGGTGGGCTGGACCCCGATTTGGCGCATCCTGGTGATGCCAAGGCGATGGTTAATGTGGTGAGAAGGTGGAGAGGAAGAGGAACGGCCCGGCCAACAACGTACGCGGCATAGGTGTCGAAGACCCCTTCGGTGTCCGCACAGGCGGCATAGGCATCAATGAGGAGCGTGAAGGTCGGCGCTTCAAACTGAACCTTTTGCTCCTGGATATCGGCCAGTGTCCGCTGCAGGCCCTCGGGCAGCGAGGTCTCTGCCGGGGCAGCGTTGGAGGTCTTTAGCTGGTGGACGTAGTAGCGCAGAAAGGACACATAGATGGCGGTGTTTGGCTTCAACTGCGCCTCGCACATCATCTCCCGCAGACGCCAGGCCAGCTCAATCTCGCCATGGCGCCGATGGGTGCACCAGGCGATGAGCGCGCTGAACGTGATGGACGTGGGCTGCGCGCCGAAGTGGCGTCGCATGTAGTCCAGCACCACCCTCATGCGCCAGAGCCTCTTTTCCATCGCCGCCTCGCCCGCCACCGGTGTGCGGACAGCATCCGTGACAGCGGCGTCGCCGGCCGCGGCCGACAATGCGTGCTGCTGAGCCCAGGCGTCCCACTCGGTGCTGTTGCTCTCCTCGAGGCTGCTGCGCAGGAGGAACTGGAGGGTGATGGCATTGGGCTTAACGCCATGGCGCTGGTGCATCTGCTCAATGATGTCCCAGGCTCGGCTCACGTGGTTTGACGCCAGAATGGCTGTGACCAGGCTTGAGAGGATAATGACGTTCGGTGGAACGCGGTCCTCATCCATCAGCTTGATCAGCTCCTCGGCCCACTTGTGATTCCTGGCAATTGCGACAGCGACGTCGGGTCGTCCAGTTGTTCAATCAATCAAGCCGTCGGCTGACGAGGGCCTTTGGGCGAGCCTGGGAACGAACCGTTTGAGTGCGGCGATGTGGGCCATCGCGGCGTAGGTGTACTCGTTGGGCGCCACGCCATTTTCGCGCATCTTGCGGAAGATGTCCCAAGCCTTGTTGGAGTTATGGTCCTTCTTGATGAGGTTGAGGAAGGACGTGTAGGTGACCGTGTCGGGCGCGATGCCCACTTTCTCCATGCGGTCGAGCAGACCAAGGCCTGTCGACTGGATCAAACCCGGCCTGAACCGCACCTGCACGCGGCCGACACCACACACGATTACGATAATGAGTGGTGTCAGGTGCTCCGGCAACATTCTGGTGATGACGGTTATTGACCAACAAACAGAAGGAGAGGGCGACCTTGCTCAGGTTGTGAAGAAGAACGTTGTAGGCCTTGATGTCAGCCAGCTCAACCGAGTCGATCAGCTTAACGACCTCTAACTCGAGGTCCTTGTCGTGGCTGAAGATGGCTCGCCGTAAGGCGCGCAAGAAGGCGTTCAAGGGCACCTTGTTCTTCTTTTGTAGCCTGGTCGTGGTGTGCACGTAGACCCGACCATCGTCAGTGCATGGTATGCCCATGGGCAAAAAAAAAAGGAGTGAAGACTGCGTACTCTGCGAGTAAGGCTTTGGCGTCCCGTGCAGCGCTGCTACGCTGAGGCCCGCCCGTGACGAGTGACGACGTCGAAAACGGGGACGCTTGGGGGCGACTCGTGGCGGCCACAAGTGCCGGAAGGAAGGCACGGCTGCACGGCGTGGATGTACCCGCTTGCAAGAGTGAATGGGAAAGACACTGTAGACGAAGCTGGCCATGTGCAGGCACACAAGGAGCCCTTCGGAAGATTGAAGCGGCCCCTAATTGCAACGGAAGCGGGGCTCGCCACATCTCGCGGTTGCTGAATCTTTTCTTCTTTGTTTTTCTTTTATTTTCGTCGACGGAAAGCGAACGGAAAACTGGCCCAGGTGATCTGACAATTATAAAGAGCAGGGAAATTTCTGAAAATGCCGGGTGAGCCAGTGGCGGTTCATGGAAGCGGAAGGAAATAACTGTCTTGCTTCTGGCTTTTTTCCCAGGAAGCGTGCTACAAAAAGCAAACGCCGGCGATCCGCCTTTTTTTCTTTGCTTCCGAGGAGTAGCAAGACTATATACGCCACCACTTCACCATGGGCAAGGAGAAGACTCACATCAACCTCGTCGTGATCGGTCACGTCGATGCCGGTAAGTCGACCACCACTGGCCACTTGATCTACAAGTGCGGTGGTATCGACAAGCGTACCATTGAGAAGTTCGAGGCTGAGGCCAAGGAGATGGGCAAGGGCTCGTTCAAGTACGCCTGGGTGCTCGACAAGCTGAAGGCTGAGCGTGAGCGTGGTATCACCATCGATATCGCTCTCTGGAAGTTCGAGACTGCCAAGTACTACTTCACCATCATCGATGCCCCCGGTCACCGTGATTTCATTAAGAACATGATCACTGGTACCTCGCAGGTAACGTTCAATCCTTCCTCTGCTAAGCCTTTTAGCAGTGAAAATCTGAGCCAGTTTACTAATCTTCGGTGACTCTACAATGTTATGAATACAGGCTGATGTGGCTATTCTCGTCATTGCCTCCGGTGAGGGTGAGTTCGAGGCCGGTATCTCCAAGAACGGTCAGACCCGTGAGCACGCCCTTCTGGCCTTCACCCTCGGTGTCAAGCAGATGATCGTGGTCTGCAACAAGATGGACAACGTCAACTGGGCTGAGAACCGTTACAACGAGATCCAGCGTGAGGTCTCGGGCTACCTCAAGAAGGTCGGCTACAACCCCAAGAACATCCCGTTCGTGCCGATCTCGGGCTTCCACGGTGACAACATGGTGGACAAGACCGACAAGATGCCGTGGTACAAGGGCCCCACGCTCCTCGAGGCCCTCGATGACATCAAGCCCCCGAAGCGCCCCATGGACAAGCCCCTCCGTGTCCCCCTTCAGGATGTCTACAAGATCGGCGGTATCGGTACCGTGCCCGTCGGCCGTGTTGAGACCGGTGTGCTCAAGCCCGGCATGGTGGTGACCTTCGCCCCCGTCAACGTGACCACTGAGGTCAAGTCCGTCGAGATGCACCACGAGGCCCTCCCCGAGGCCGTGCCCGGTGACAACGTTGGTTTCAACGTCAAGAACGTGTCGATCAAGGACATCCGCCGCGGTAACGTCGCTGGTGACTCCAAGAAGGACCCGCCCCAGGAGACTGAGGACTTCACCGCCCAGGTCATCATCCTCAACCACCCTGGTCAGATCCACGCCGGTTATGCCCCCGTGCTCGATTGCCACACTGCCCACATTGCCTGCAAGTTCAAGGAGCTCATCGAGAAGGTCGACCGTCGTTCTGGCAAGAAGATGGAGGACAACCCCAAGGCCGTCAAGTCCGGCGATGCCGCGATGGTCCTGCTCGTGCCCTCCAAGCCCCTCTGCGTCGAGACCTTCACCGATTACCCGCCGCTCGGCCGCTTCGCCGTCCGCGACATGAGGCAGACCGTTGCCGTCGGTGTCATCAAGGCCGTCACCCGCAAGGACCCGAAGGCCGGCAAGGTCACCGCCGCCGCCAAGAAGGCCGGCAAGAAGTAAACGATCTTGCTCGCACCCCTTCCCCCCTGTTAAGTGTGTGTGTTGGTTACTCCTCCCCTGTTTCGTGCGGCCTCTGCGCACGAGCCAGAGCAATACACGCAAAACTTTTCAAAAACCCAATCTGTTGCCTTTTTGCCCCGCTTGCTTGCCTCGCGAACAACACTGCTCTGTGAGATTAGCAGACATCAAGATTGGCGCATCGGGAATCTTCAAAATTGAAATCGTACATCAATGCAAAATTTTGTTTAGTTGCCTCTTGAGTAAGGTTAACAACTAAGAAGGCGTAACGGAGGTGGAGAGTTGGCGGGTCTCCTCCTCGTGCGTGGTTTCGCGTGGGCAGCTGGTGGAGGGCTCTCGGCTCTTGACCTCCTCCTGGGCGTCGTCAAACACTTGCGCCACGCAAAGGTCGATGAGGCACGCCAGGTTGAGCTGCTTCACGGACGATACCTCCACGTAGGTCACCGCTCCTATCCGCTGGGCCAGCTGCTCGGCCTCGTCCTTGCTCACGGCCCGCTTGCCGCTGAGCCGCCCGGCCGAGGCGAGCGACGCGGCCGCTGTGGCCGCGGCAGCCAACGAGGCCACCGCCAGCGCTGCCGACGCCGTGAGGACACTTCGTCCGGCGGCATCGTCGCCAACAACCTCGCTAGAAGGGCCAACAATGTCGCTGACGGGGCTGTCGTCATCGGCGAGGTCGACTTTGGTGCCCACGAGGACCTTGATGCACGACGGCGTCCAGGTGGTGATCTCCTCCGCCCAGCGGCGCTCGACGTTGAGAAAGGACTCGCGGTCGGTCAGGTCAAAGGCCAGCAAGAACACGTCGACGTCCTTGTAGTGCCATGGCCGCAAGTGGCGGAAGCCCTCGTACTGGCCCGCCGTGTCGAGGAACTCGACCACGACCTCTCGTCGCATCTGCTCCTGTTCATGCTCCTCCTCCCTTGGGGGCTCATCTTGGGGCTGCTCGTGTTCGTCGTCCCGGGGCTGTGGGTCAGGCAGCTGCCTCGGCGACGTCGTGGCCTCGGGCAGGAGGCGCTTGGACTCGAGGCAGTAGTTGAAGTAGAGCCACTCGTAGACGGTCGGGGGAAGGACGAGGTTTGGCGCGTCGCCGCGCAGTGTTGCCAGCAATGTGGACTTGCCCACGCCTGTTGCCCTCCGCCCATGAGTTGGCCGCCGGATGACGCACGACAAGACAACACACAGTTGTTCAATGCGGTGTCACAAGCAGACGCACCTGTGTCGCCCACGCAGGCACAGCGCATGATGTTGGGCTTGAGCGGGTGGAAGCGGCGCTTGGCGGGCCGCACGGTCGACGAGATGAGCGAAATGGTGGCCTCGCCCACACTGCTCACGGTCTCCAACGCAGCGGTCGCCTCGTCCAGTGCGCCAGTGGCCAGAAGCGAGATGCCTGCGTGGTGCGGTAAAAGAGCGGGGGGGGGGGAAAGCTGAGTGGGCGTGGTCACGACAGCGAGAGCGAGCACTCGAAGCTTACCTTCTACCGTATCTTCAACACCCTGGCGTGTGGCCTGCACAAAAATGAGAAAGAGCGAAAGAGGGGAACGTTGGTCTACGCAGGGCTGGGAGGAGGAGGAAGAGGGGACGGTATGTACATGGATGGCACTGTCGGTGAGTGCTTCTATTTCCTTGACCACATTGCGCATGAACTTCATCTTCTCTCTGTGTGTTGTGTTGCGTTCAAGTCTTTCCCCAGTAGGGCAAGAAAAAGGAAATGGAGAAGAGCTCGCGCGGGGTTGGCTTATCGGGCGGGCTTTCGTGTGTTTTCGGAACCAATCACCAACCAGTTTGAAGGAGAACTGCTCCTGCAGCTCGCCGATATCAGAGGTAGCAGGCTGACGTCTTCTCCAACGATAGCTAGAAGAAACCTTTGCGGAAGAGAACTTCCTGGTGGGAAAAGGTGGCCGTATCATAAAAAAGTGGCCAGTGTGGGGATCGAACCCACGACCTTGGCGTTATTAGCACCACGCTCTACCAACTAAGCTAACCGGCCATCTTGTCAACAAGTCACGAGCGGTTCATGTGATAGCTTCATCCATCAAATACGGATCCTGGCTGGTGGGCGTCAGAGGCCGGAAGCCAAGCGGCTGACGAGGTTCTGGCCGACGCAAAGTTGCTCCACGTAGTAGCTGGTCATGTTCACTGTGTCCGCTGGTGGCGGCGGGGGAGCGACGCCCACCAGGGTAGCAGAGACGCGGTCGTCGAGCGTGAATATGGAAAATAGAAAGCTTGCCGATAAATAGAAATCGAGTAATCGGAAGAAAACAAAATGTCACTTGAAGGTCAGCCTAAAGCGATATTGCAGATGTTCGTCGCCCTCTACGAACGGATACCACATGATATAACTGCACCCCTCCCCCCCCGAGTTTTAGAGGAAAAAGGGTGAGCACCTCGGCCACACACACGAAAAAAAAGAAGGCGCACAGCACGAACTTGGTGCCCCAGATGTTGTTGTAGAGGTTGAAGTGGAGCCCGCCTTCGTCGATCTCGGCCTGCTTGAACGGGATCGGGAACGGGTTGGGCGCGCCTGTGCACACCGCCCGTCGCCCCCCCCCCCGCGGTCAACCCAGCGCCACAGTGGAGGACAGGGGGGCATGATGGCCGCCAGCACACCTGCGGAGACGAGGGCCGCGTCAGGCGACATGATCTGCAGCGAGGCCCCTCCCGGGGCGTCACTCACGAAAAAGAGCCCGTTGTCGTCCAGCCCATGCATGTGGAACGATCCTGCCACCACCATCCACCAACGCTTTCCAGTGTGAGGTGGTGCGATGACGAGCCTGAGCAGCCGCCTGCCGAGCTTGCGCCGAACCATTGTGCAGGACGTCGGCGATGTCGATCGGACTGCCGAGCTTGCTGAGCCACCAACGGCCCTTGGCCGGCACGGACGGCGTGAAGCTCAGCCAGTGCGCCTCTGGCAACCTGTGATGTGTCGTTGACGTCAGGCGCTTGCGGGGCAATGCATTCACGTCGTAGCCCAAAGCCGCGCGGGACTGCGTCACCTGGTGGCGGTCTTGTTGAAGAGGGTGAGAGTGTAGTTCATGCTACGGCCGCTCGTGTCGTCGCCCACATCGATCTGCAGCCACATCTCCGGCGCGGCGCCGTACACCTTCCACGCCTCTGTTGTTCTCACACACACACACACACCGCATGTCATGCGCCGCGGCAACAAGCAGGCCCCCGTGCGCCCTCACTCACCCTCAGCGTTGGCCAGCCTCAGGAGGAAGTGCCACCCGGCGGACGAGGTCTTGGTCCACATCTCGCGCAGCGTGGGCAGCCATCGACCGTGCACCGGCCTGGCCACCTCGAGCCCCGGTTTGCCAAAGTCCTGAACCCACACAACGGCGGGTCAGGCCCACGGGCAGGCGGCGAACTGGCTGGGACGGGATGCGAACCCGCGGGAACCACGGCGGGGGAGGCTGGACGTAGCCGTAGGTGGTGATGTAGGTCTCGTAGTCGCTCGAGTCGTACGTGGTGTACTGGAACAGACCCAGCGAGCGGCCCTGGCTCTGCCGCGCCACAGCGTTTGGACAGAAGACGTGAGGCATTAATGGGCTTATATTAATGGGCTTACGGCCTGGCCTGGCCTGGCCTGGCCTGATGGGGAGTGGAGAGAGTACGGCGCCGTTGGCCCACAGGGCCCGGCGCGCCTTGTCAAAGAGGTAGTCGATGGCGCCCGTCGCAGGATCAAAGGCCAGCACCAGCTCGCCGCACGGGAACATGCGCGCCCAGTTGGCCCTTGTCCCGCATGACAGGCACAGGAGGTGGATTGAGGCATGAACAGCGGTGACAACAACGCCTTCTTGGTGAGTGGGTGGGTGGGTACCTGTCCACGGCCGAGTAGCCCAGAGCCTGTGGCGAAGGCGGGGCCTTGGGCCGCAGGGCCTGCAGCGCGGCGTCGATCTGCTGGGCCACCGGCCGATACTTGTCTGCCAATCGGACATCGATGACGACAGCAAGAGTGAGCCCACGGCGATAGCGTGCGCGGAGCCGTGCCTGACGTTACGCACCAGAGCGGGAGAGCGCCAGAAGGGCGTTGGTGACGAACGACCGCTGCTCGATCCACGAGTTGACCACCAGCTCGAAGTTGGGCTTGTCCTGGACCGTCTCAAACGCGGCGTTGCTCCAGTGCGTGGTGTCGTTTAGGAACGTCTGATTGGGTTCCCTTCCCCTTTGTCAGTCGAGGCTGGTCCATGTTGAAAGGACACGCGATTGAGCCAACGGACCTTGATGTCGACGCCCCACGTGTGCTCGCCCACCTTGGCCAGAAGGCGGTCAAACGCGCGGAAGGCCGGGTCGGCCGACGAGCACCGCCGCTCGGTCACGCATTGCCGCCGCTGGCGGAGCACCTCGCGGAACTGGGCTAGCTTGAGCGGGTCCGAGGCCACTGCGCGGGCGGCGTTGTGCGTCAGTACGAGCGCACTCGTGACTCACGTACGTACGGCCAGCGCGGGCCCTCAAGGGGGCACGAAACCTCCATGAATCCAGGTGTCGCCAATCTCGGCCTCGATCACCGGGAGCGCCTGCTTGACGGTCTTGAGCTGGTCCACGAAGGCGTCAAAGGTCGAGCCCTGGACAACGGCGTTGGGGAACTCGCGCTGGAGCTGCGCAAACACGGCCAGCGCCTCGTCGACCGTGTGCGGGCCGGCGTTGTCGTTCTTCCAGGCCATGGCCAGCGCGTGCTCGAGTCCGGGGACGATCACACAGTCGGCCACCTCGATCCCGCCGTAGCCACCGGGGTGGTACATGCCGAGGACCTCTGTGCGCGATGTGGGATCTCTCCACACGAAGGCGCGCGGCGCTGGCGACGACGGTCGTCGTCAATAGAGCAATAGAGAACCACGTATTCGGCCAGGCGCACGCACCGGCAGGCGGAGCCGAGGCTCCGTTGACGCCCACGCTGATGGCCTCGACGCCCAGTTGGGTCAGGAGCGGGATCACGCCCCTCGTCATGCCCGGCACGTCTGGGTCGTGATTATGAGCGTCATTCCTATGATAGAATAGCAAGAGGAGCGGGCGGACGCACCGCGCTGCGACAGGGTCTTGGGGGCCGGCTGGCCGAGGCTCAGGGCCAGGTCGCGGGCCAGGTTCACCGACGCCTGGAAGAGCGGCGCGTCGTAGACCTCGGGCTCTGCGTTGAACGGAAACGCGTGCCAGGTCAGGTCGCCTCGCTTCACCGCATCTGCGGCCGCCGCGCACGAGTCAGTCAACCCACATGTGCATGAAAGAGACCCAGTGCCGCCACGCGCGTGGCGCAAGTACGAACCGATGAAGGCCTGCCTGGCACGGGCGTCCGGGCAGTGCAGCGGCGGCGGGCGAGGCCCGTTGGGTCGGAGTCCTGGACGCGGGAGGATCAGTGATGAAACTGGGCGGCGGAGAGGCGGGCTGAAGACCTACCGGGCGAGGGATAGGCCCACTGGCCGGGCTCGATGCAGTCGAGGTAGAGCGCCGCGAGGAAGGCCTGCGTGGTGTAGATGTAGTGGTAGGGCGGGTCGTGCTGCCGCAGCGCCAGCGACGTATTGATGCCGCGGGCAAAGTACTCGTCAAAGTACTTGTTTATGACAGTGAAGGCAAAGCCGATTTCATGTGGGCCAAGACCATCAAACCCAACGTCGAGGTGGTTCGAGAACACTGAAACGGCACCAGTGTCTCAGCAACCTTTGTGTACACGCTGCAGAGGGGGGGGGGTTGCAACGAACCTACGTGAACACGCTTGATGTTGTTTGGACCCCAGTTGGCCTGTCCAAGGGCACAGCAGACCACAAGAACCAACAGCAAGCAGGTCGCTCCACTTGCTGCCCTCATGTTTCTTGCAGCGGCCAGTGAAACACGAATTGGCAAGTTGGCCAATTAGGTCCGGTGGCAAAAACCCGCAAAAACCTCAAACCCAAACGCTACAGAAAGCTGGGGATCGCAGCCTGACCTCGGTATCGTGCGGCCTCATGACGAACGGCACCGCTCACTGCTACGGTGTTGATGACGTTCGAACGAACGTGAGGACGGTGACAACAGTTCTTTCAGGCTTGCCATGGTGCTGGATTCGGCTGCGGTCTCTCGCTGCCGCCAGGACTGCTGTCGCATTTAGCACCATGGCGAAGTGAGCGACCGGCCCACCGATGGCAGCAGCATGCAGGTGGTCACCGAAGTTGAACACGCCTGCAGGCTCCACAGCTCTGTACACTCGGTTAAGCGATAAAACAAGCAAGCTGATGAAAGGCACCTACTAGCTGTCTGCTGGGGCAGCCCAGCGAGCCTGGTGGGCATTCCAAATACGTCCTTCTCATCGATCGTGTGCGGCCAAAAACTACACTTGCGGCCTGTACGCCTTGGCGTCACCATCAGCATCACTGTACGCGACCTTATTTTCTTCATTTTCTGTTTTTCCACGTTTTTTCTCGTTCGGCAGTTCAAGATCGTGTCCCCGCGTCCTGCCTCCGGCCAATCTCTCAACTCTCTCGAAGCGCGTGCAGCCGTGAGTGATTTTTGATCATGGGAAAGAGAAAGCGTGGTGGTGGAAAGGTACCCAACTGCCACTCATCATGCTGTCCAATTTCGAGATGAAGTTGCAATTTGCGGTTATGTTTTTTCATCTCGATTGAAATTTTGCGACTCTGTCTGAATTCATCCTTCGGCCTGCAGAAGGGCAAGAAGGGCAAGAAGGGGGCGCCCCCACCGATCGATGACAAGAAGAAGTTTGAGCAGAGCTTCGTCATGAAGCGCGGCAAGATCCCGCGGAGCCTTCGGGCGCTTCTCGACGACACCCGACGCGTCATGCTCCCCCACACTGCCCAACACCTCCGGGTATCATCTCCTCTTCTTCTCCCATCTTGTTGTTCATCTTCTCCATCTTTTCATTGTTGTGTGTGTGGCACCTTCTCTCGGTCCTCCTCCTAATCATCTTGCGCTATGCAGGAGCGGAGAAGCAACACGCTGAAGGACTTCCTGCACGTGGCCGGCCCGCTGGGCGTCTCCCACTTCCTCATCTATTCCGCGACGGACCTGGGCTCCTACCTGCGCGTGGCTCGCGTCCCCAACGGCCCCACCCTCACCTTCCGCATCGCCTCGTACGCGCCTCCTTCCCCACAACGATCCCTGCAGGCCCGCCTCACTCGAGCGGGTGGTGGTTGCTGTTGTTGTTGTTCTCCTTGCGCGCGTGGGGTACCAGGTACACGCTGGTGCGCGACATCGTGATGCTGCAGAAGAACCCGCACTCACCCGGCACCGAGTTCCGCCACCAGCCCCTCGTACGTGTGTGGCCTTTTTGTGTTGTTGTTGTCTTCTTCTTCTTCTTCTTCTTTGAGGTACTCACATCCTCCGCTTTATGTTGGTCATCTTCACAAACAGGT
>NAVB01001350.1:0-11350 GCA_002179805.1 Acanthamoeba lenticulata | reverse complement strand
TCCCCTTCAACCCCTTCAAAGACTTCCACGACCCTCAACTCGAGGAAGAGGAGTCTGGAAGCCTCTCCCTCGACGGCCGCAGGCGCGCGGATACTGGTCCAATCTCTGCCCAACGTGAAGATTCACGTGCAGAAGAAGATCAAGCTCATGCCCAAGCCCGCGGGCCAAGTCCAGGCGCGACCTGAGGGCGTGAAGAACGTCCTCGTCTACCACTTTTGACCGAGCGGAACCGATGGCAGAGGTCGCGCGACCCGATCTCGCCCCAAGATTTCGATCTTCAACAAAACGCGCGCGAAAACGCAACGCGCGAGAAACGCAACGGCAGTTGGCGTTTTGGCGCGAAACGAGAGAAAGGTGTACAATTCGTACAGATTTTTTTCCTTCTGTCCAATCCGGTAAATCTGGAGACGGAGAAATTGGAAAAGTAAAGTAATTGTGTTCAAAACTACACAAGTGTTTCGAAACGCATGTTCCTTCTACTGGTTTTGAACATTTGCCACATGAAGTCCCAAGTTTCGAAACTTACACAAAAGAGAGCAAGGGCCAAAGGCCGAATAGGGATAATTTCATGCTCTTTTCTAAAGCACATGCCAATTTCCATTGGCGTGTTTTTGGGTCGACTATCCGTTAGGCGGCTAAACGGTCTGCGGAGAAACGCATCGCAGCCACGAACAAGCCACAAAACCCAACGCAAGCGATTCCGTTTCGCAAGTCTCACACGAGCTTTCTCATACACACAACTCGCGCTTTCCAAAGCACCCCTATTTACACACAACTATGAACGCTGCCAAGATGAGCGACCGCTTCATCCCCGACCGCAACGGTATCAACCTTGACGTTGCCCATTTCAACCTTACCTCTTCCCCCTCCTCCGCCAAGGAGAACCTTCAGCAGATCGTGTCCAGCCCGGCCAAGGAGCGCTTCCAGTCGTCCCTCTCCGACGCCGTGTTCGGTGCCGACGCCTCGACTGTCAAGTCGACCAAGGTGCTGGCCTTCAAGCACAAGGCGCCCGCCGCCAGCGCTTCCTTCCAGAACCAGATGCGCGCCCTCTACTCGGCCAACAAGGCCGCCGCAGGTACCGCCTCCTCTTCCTCGTCTGCCTCATCCTCCACCCGCAGGTTGCCCACGTCGGCCGATAAGGTGCTCGACGCCCCCGGCATCCGCGACGACTACTACCTCAATCTGCTCGACTGGTCGGCCCAGAACACGCTCGCCGTGGCGCTCGACAAGAGCCTCTACCTGTGGAACGCCACCACGTCGGACATTGACATGCTCTTTGAGATGAACGACGCCGACGACTACATCACCTCGGTCTCGTGGATGGCCGACGGCAACATCCTCGCCGTCGGGACCAACAGCAACCAGGTCCAGCTGTGGGACGTCACGCGCGGCCGCCAGCTGCGCACCATGCGTGGCCACCAGGACCGCGTGTCGTCGCTCTCGTGGAACCGCGCCATCGTGTCGAGCGGCTCGCGCGACACGACCATCATCCACCACGACGTGCGCATCGCCCAGCACCAGACGGCCCTCCTCGAGGGCCACTCGCAGGAGGTGTGCGGTCTGCGCTGGAGCGAGGATGGCACCCAGCTGGCCTCGGGCGGCAACGACAACATCCTCAACGTGTGGGACGAGGGCCGCACGGAGGCGCGCTTCAGGCTCGACCACCACACGTCGGCCGTCAAGGCCGTGGCCTGGTGCCCGTGGCAGGCTGGCCTGCTGGCATCGGGCGGCGGCGCTGCCGACCGCTGCATCAAGATGTGGAACACGCGCACGGGCGCCTGCATCAACTCGGTCGACACGGGCTCGCAGGTGTGCGGCCTCGTCTGGTCGCGCACGCACAAGGAGCTTGTCTCGTCGCACGGCTATGCGCAGAACCAGCTGGCCGTGTGGAAGTACCCGACCATGGTCAAGGCCGGCGAGATGCACGGTCACACCTCGCGCGTGCTCTTCCTCGCGCTCTCGCCCGACGGCCAGACCGTCGTCTCGGGCGCTGGCGACGAGCGCCTCCGCTTCTGGAACGTGTGGCCCTCGCGCTCGTCGGTCTCGTCGTCGGCCTCGTCCTCGTCGGTCAAGGCCGAGGACTCGTCCAAGGTCTCGTCGACCTCGGCCGCCTCGCGGATGTACCACATCCGCTAAGCAAGGCGAGAGAGACGCATGCTACACATCAAGTGAGAGACAAGTGACCGAGTGACGCCTCGGATCCATCTCCCTTCTACTTCGTCGGTCTGACGAGAGCCCTCGAGCGCCACAATGAGCGCCGCCAAGAGGTTTCTTTTTACCGGTTACGTGCCCTCGCACCTCGACTGGGTCGCCGACGGCTCGAGTTTGCTCATCGCCCCTTTCATCCCTTCGGCTCCTGCCTTGCCCTCTCGGGCCGGAGTCGGAACAAGTCGTCTCACACATGAAGAGGATCTGCCCCCCTCACTCACGGTTCGAGCTCCCTCTTCCTCCCGATGTTGTGTGCAAATGACTTACCCCACCTAACCATGCCTCCTACGAGCGATTATGTTACAACACCACAAGCAGCCCCTGAGTGCACAGCGCGTCTATGGAGAGGTGCAGCAACCTTGGTGGTTCGAGCTCCATCTTCTGGATGTTTGTGTTGTGTACAGATGACTAACCCCATCCATCCATCTCTCCTGCGAGTGATCATGTCACAACACCACAAGCAGCCCTTGAGCGTACCAACATGACCAGGCTCCTCCCCTGCCTGCATCTCTTCTTGGCGAACCACCAAGGTAGACTGCTTCCTCTGCGTAGCGTGTAGAAGAGTGGACATGAATACTAAACAATGTCTTCTGCAGTCCAGCAAGGACCGTCTCGACCAAGCAAGCTCTACTGGCCGAAGATGCCTCGTGGTCGTCGCCTTGACTCAATAAAATGATTGTTTTATTGACAAAGAATCGTGCTACTTGCTCGCTCGCTTGGGGGGCCTCTTCACACGTGACGCCCGAAGAAGTCGCACAAGGAAGTGAACATGGTCGGGTGCTCCCATGAGGTGCCGTGCCCGCCCGAGTGCCACAAGTGGTTGACAACGGGCGGCGAGCCCGCTGTCTCCATGCTGGCTTTGGCGACGTGGTACAACCTGACCACACAACACATCCATCGTTGTCATCGTCGTCTCCACCTAGTGAAAGCGCTGAGCCAATGTCGTCGTACCGCAAGCCGTCGTTGAAGTCGACTACGCGGTCCGTGTCCCCGTGCACGATCAGGACAGGCACGGCCACTTGCTGAACGGCCTTCTCGACGTCGATGGTGTCGAGGTCCCACGGAGAGAGGTGGTGCATCCACCACCAGAAGAGCTCTTGCACCAGCCAAGGCACGCCAAACACGTTCATCCTGCCCTCCTCCCCCAGTTGCCCCACAACATCATCAACTTCTCGTCCTTCTTCTTCATGATCGTCATCATCAAGTGAAGAAACACAACAGCGACGAGCGACCTGAAGGCGACGGCGCCGCGGGCGTTGAGGAAGCTGCTGTCGGCCACGACGGCCTTGATGCGCCGCGCGTGGCGGTCCTTCTGGCAGGCGAGGAGCGACGTGGCGGCGCCCATGCTCTCGCCCCACAGGCCGACGCGCTCCGGGTCGACGCCCAGCTCGTCGGCGTGCGCGCGCAACCAATCCACCGCCGCCAGCACATCATCCGACTACATTTAAAATGGACCAATCCCATCGCAAGGCGTGAGCGACCGAGCTCCTCCATTGGTTGCTGCGTTTCGATGGAAGCGCTCGAGAGAGAGAAAGGCAGAGGAACCTCGTGAAGGCCGAGCGAGATGGGCTTGGCGTCCTGGCTGTCGCCGTGGTTGCGCAGGTCGATGGCCAGCACGTTGTAGCCGGCCAGGAGGAACGGCAGCATGGCCTTGCCGATCACCGTCTCGCCGTCCTGCCCGTGGCGCTGCACATGCACGGAACGTTGAGCAAGGACCATGACGATGATGATGAAGACGATGATGAAGATGAAGAAGAAGATGACGTGGTACCCTCCCCATGTTGCCGCCGTGGCCGTGGACGGTGATGATGGTGGCCCGGTTGTTGGTCGCGTTGAACTGCGGCAGCGTCTGGGCCGACGCGTAGCGCGTCCGGAGGCGCGGGCCGGCCAGCAGGCGAAGGGCCGCGTCGGGCGAGTCCAGCGCGCGGAGCCACCACCCGGCGAGCTCGAGCGGCGCGCCGTCGGGCAGCTTCGAGACGATCCGCAGCACGCGCGGCGCCGGGAGGCCGTACCCGCACTGCCCAAGTCCTGCCATGAAAAGAAGGAGTTTTAAAAAAAGTAATAAGAATATCGTAAGAATAAAATGAAGAAGAAGACGGTGTACCGCCCGGAGCGTCGTCGTGTGGGTGGCAGTCGTAGGCAAAGTGGCGCGTCCAGTGCAGGGTGACGAGAGGGGGTACGAAGCCCACCAGCAGGACCACGGCCAGCAGCAACAGCGCCACCAGGCGACCTTGGCCCAGGCAGGAGGACGAGGATCCCAAGCGGCGTTCTTGCTGCGGGAGCGAGGCAGCCGGTCCTGCCGGGGCGAGTGGTCTTCTCTGCTTCATGCCTGCCGCAGGAAAGAGAAAAGAGAAGCGTTTTGTTTGTTTTTTTTTCCGTCCAGTAAAAAATTTGGAGGAGAAGGGTATCGATCCCTTTACCTCTCGCATGCTAAGCGAGCGCTCTACCATCTGAGCTACACCCCCATTACACATATTAAGGTATGAACGATAATATCATAAAGTGAAAAAAAAGAAACTCTGAACCAAAGTAAATAAACTCTCCGGCACAAATCTCGCAATCACAAATCTTTCTTCACTGGCCGGGGAGGCGGAAGAAGCACGTGATAGAGCACAATGGCACAGGAGTATCGTTCACTTCCTGATAAGCAGATCGCGAGGGATCCCACAGGCGTTGCATCGGCTGAGCAGCGATACTGGAAACAATTTAAGGTGTGCCAATTTGACCCGCAATTCACAACTCTTGTCGTGATTTTTATTTAATCGCCCTCCATTTAACGCATTTCTTGGGCTATTGCAGTTTCCGGTGCTCATCAAGCAATATGGTGCCGTGACGAACATCAACTTCTCCCCCATCTCGCCACACAACTTTGCCGTGACGAGCAGCAGCCGCGTGCAAATCTACAGCTCGGCCAGCCACAAAGCCGTGAAGACCATTTCGCGATTCCGCGATGTCGCCTACTCGGCCAGCTACAGGAACGATGGCAAGCTGCTCGTGGCTGGCGGCGAGGCGCCCATCGTCCAAATCTTTGACCTGGCCTCTCGTGCCATCCTTCGTTCTCTTCACGGCCACGAAAGGTGCCCCTTCTTTCCTCTACACGCCATCCATCCATCCATTCATTCATCTTCTTTTCTTATTCTTATTCTTGTTGTTGTTGTTGTCCATCTTCCTCTTCATCTTTCCCGCAGCCCCGTGCACGTGACCAAGTGGTCGCTGGACAACGTTCACATCTTCTCGGCATCGGACGACAAGACGGTCCGCTACTGGGACTTGCCCACCGAGAAGGAGCTCCAGATCATGCGCGGCCACCAGGTACACCGCACGACACGACGCGCGCGTGCGTGTGTGCGCTTACACGCGTGTGTGTGCGTGTGCGTAGGACTACGTGCGCTGCGGCTCGACCGTGGCGTCGAGCCCGGCGCTGTGGCTGAGCGGCGGCTACGACCACCGCGTGCTCCTGTGGGACACGCGCTCGGGCAAGGCCGTTCTGTCGCTCAACCACGGCCACCCGCTCGAGGCCGTCCTCCCGTTCCCCTCCTCCACCCTCGTCTTCACCGCCGGTACGCTTTTTTTTGCATTTATTATTATTTCTGATCACACTTTACCTTCTATTTTTTAAATCTTTATTTCTCTATTTATCTGACGCTGTCGAGGGACAGGTTCGGACAACGAGATCAAGGCGTGGGACATCCTGGCTGGCGGGCGCCTCCTCCGGACCGTGTCCAACCACCAGAAGGCCATCACCACCCTGGCATTCAACGTATGTTGCGGCTTCTCTTTTCATGCATTCTTTGGATTTCTTGGGCGGCTCGGAAAATCTGGGGCTTACTCACGTGCTGTGTTCTGTTGTGGCCACCAACAGTCCGACGGGTCGCGCCTCATCTCGGGTTCGCTGGATCAGCATCTCAAGATCTACGACGTCGTCGACTACTCGGTCGTCCACACCATCAAATACAACGCACCCATCCTGTGCTCGGCGCTCTCGGTACACTATATGAATGCCTCTGCTTCCAGTTCTGGCTTGACGCTGACGCACGTACAATGCATGAATATTTATATATTTATATATTTATCTTTAACAGCCGGATGACACGCACCTGGTGACGGGCCTGAGTGACGGCATGTTGTCGATTCGTCACCGCCCCAAGAAGTCGTCCGAGCGCTCGCAGGCGCAGGCCAAGAACGCGTCCCTCAAGAGCGGCGCTCACCGGTCCTTCCTGCGCGCCCGACGCCTCGCCGCGGTTCGTACCATTTTTTATTTTTATTTTTTGTCTATTATTTATTCAATAAATATTTTCTATATATTTTGAAAATATTGAAACCAGAAACAAAAGCTGACGTCGTAGCTGTGTCGTGGGTGGCATGCGCAGGATGACCATGTGGTGCCGTCTGTCTCCAAAAAAAAGCGGCTCACAGTCCCCGACAAGCTGCTGCGGCGGTTCCAGTACAAGGAGGCCCTCGACTTTGCGCTGAAGGTACATGCTATTTTATTTTACTTTATTTTGCATTACATCGTCTATGCTCTACATTTACATTTTTTTTTACAACACAAATAAATAACAACGTCTTTTGTTGATTTGGGGCGCGTGTGTAGAGGAGCAACAACAAGGTGTATCCGCTGCTGGAGGAGCTGGCCCACCGTAAGGCCCTCAAACGCGCCATCGCTGGTAGGACTGACATCTCGCTGGCGCCGCTGGTCATGTACGTCACCCGCAACATCAACAAGTCGCGGTTCACGCCGCTCCTTATGCAGGTGGCCGACATCATCCTCGGTACCGCCCCTTCTTGTTCCTTCTTCTACATGTTCACCATTTTCATCTTCATGTTCACGTATTTCTTATTCTTTTCCTTTGTAGACATCTACGGGCAGGTCGCGTGGCAGTCGAAGACGATGCAGGTCCTCTTGGCGAGGCTCCATGACAAGGTCAAGCGGGAGCTCAACTTCCAGCTGCAGAGCATGAAGCTCCTCGGCACGCTCGACTTGCTCATCAACTCGGCCGTCTCTTCCGCCGCCCTGCCCTCGCCCATCGCCACATGAGGACTCATACCTTCTTCATCTCTTCCTCTCATCCTCGTCCTCCTGCTTCCCCATTTTGTGAGCCCTCAACAAGAACAAGAACAACAAGAAGAACAAGTTGTAGAAGATCATTTTTTATTTTTTATGGTGTCTGTCCTGGGGGCCGCTCGTCGTAGACGGCAGGCCTGCATTGAGCTTCCCATTGCAAGAGCTGCTCCTTGAAGCCCTGTGTAGGGGAGAGAGAATGGTGAGGTCCACTACATGTCCTTCTTCGCCTGGCCATGAGCCAAAAGGGACGCACCCGGTTGGGGTCGACCACCGACCGAACGCGGCGTAGCCGCTCCAGGGCCGCGTAGAACGAGAGGCTGAGTCGCTTCATCATGTAGGCCAGCACTACGCTGGCGCTACGCGAGATGCCCGCCGCGCTAGACACACCAAACAGACACGATGTGTTGGTGTTCTTGTTTGCTGTTGTTGGTGTAGAGTCCTTGCAACGCACCAGTGGACGAGCACGCCGCCCTGGGCCATGCCCTCCTCGATGAACGCACAACAGGACGGCAGCAGCTCGAGCAGGTCCGTGCGCTCGTCGTCGTCGACAGCGACGACCTTGTAGGTAAAGGCCTCGGGGTAGGGCGGGGGTTCGCTCTGGAGCACCATCAGCACATGCGTGATGTTGTGGTGCACCAGCGAAGCGCGGTGCGCGCCCGTCGTCATGTCGCCAATGAACAGGTTGGCCCACACGCGCTGCGGGATTGACGTGAAGATTTGCACGTCCTTCTTCCTCCCATTTGTGCCTCCTTTTTCTTCTTCTTCTTCATCAAGAAAGGGCAGGGCCACAAGGCCCGGGTTGTCGGTGAGGTCGAGGTGCTGCAGGCCGGGCAGCAGCCGCGGGCCAAAGTCGTCGGGCAGGGCCGCGAGCTGGTTGCCCGCCAGCCGCAGCGTGTGGAGGCGCCCGCCGAGCGCGGCGGCGAACCCGGGCGGGAGGGCCTCGAGCGCGTTCTGGTTGCACGAGAGGCACGTCAGCGCGCCCAGCGCGGTGACCGAGCTCGGGAGGCGCGTGAGGCCGTTGCTGCTGAGCGAGAGCGTGGTCAGCGCCTGCATCCCGCCAAAGACGTCGTCGTCCAGCGCGTCGTCGCCCACGAGGCAGTTGGAGCTCAAGTTGAGCGTCGTGAGCGCCGTCAGGCGCTTGAAGTCGGACGGCAGCCGCGCGAGCCTGTTGCCGCGTAGGTCCAAGCAGACGAGGCCGCGTAGGGCGGGGCTGGAGCAAAGGCCCTCGTCGAGCTGCGCCAGTTGGTTGCACGACAGGTCCATGTGCGTCAACTTGGCCTCTACACGTAGTTGATGTTGATGTTGTTGTTGGACAAATGAAGGTGGTGACAACAAAAAGGAGACGACGTCAGGCGGCAAGCGGTCCAGGCGGCGCCAGGAGAGGTCAAGCGCTGTCCCGTCGTCGCTGAGCCACGAGTGGCGCGCCCTGGGCTGGAACAAGAGCGCCATTTTGTCCTGCACGCTTTGCCACGCGAGGGTTTCGGGGACGACTTCATCACCATCTTCCTCTTCCTCCTCTTCGTCCTTCTCTACAACAACAGCGACGGGCTTTGTTGTTCTGTTGTGCAGCACGTGAGGATAGGAGAGCTCGATGCACTCAACTTCACCGCGCACAAGAGGCAGGGCCAGCGCTTCGTCGAGGGTCGCCCACATGTAGTCCTTGTGCTCCCTGCCAAGGCGTCCCGTGTCAGATAAAGACGACGACGACGATGGTGGTGATGAGGGTGAACCTTGCTTCGAGTTGGATGGTTGGTGGCGTGCACGTCTGCCTGAGTCGAGCCTTGTACATGTGGTAGATGAAGTCCACTTCGGGGTAGCGCACGTACACGCGACCGCATGGGCGCAGGAAAGGCTCCACAAGTTGCTCCGCGCCCAGGCCGGTCTCCTCGGCGAGCTCACGCAAAGTGGCTGCCTCGGCAGTCTCGCCCAAGTGCAGCTTGCCGCCAGGTACGCCCCACACGTTAGGCTCCGATTTGTGGTCTTGCCGCAGCAGGAGAAGGATTTTGAAGTCGGGCTCAGCTTTCGTCGACGCCTCGGCAAACTCGAGGAAGCAACCACACGCCTCAAAGGCGGGACGGAACAACGGCGGAGCCTCGCTGTAGATGAAGGGGGTCGCCATCTTGTTGTTGTTTTTTGTGGACGGCCGAGCGACCCTGGTTTCTCTGTGAATTAAAACCAAATTTTTTTTTTGAAATTCTTTGTGTTATGTACACTTTTCTGCTTAGTGACGTACAAAAATAAAAAACAATGGAAAATGTTCTTATGATATTTATTATTATGAAAAAATAACCAAATAATAGGTAAATCCATATAGTATCATTTTATCCCAAAACCATCAATTTTTTCCTGATAAAGTAATAAACCATTTGGATGGGGTTTTCTGGGTATAAACACAACAGATATTGGTTCACCATTTTCTTCAGCCCTTTTTTTAACTTGATGACTAGGCTTATAATCAACCATTTGTTCATCAAATGAAACCAATTTAACCTGTAATTGTTAATGGTAAATAAAATAATTTGTAAAATAACATACAGAAGATAGTTTCAAAGGAACAATAAAATTTTCATGTAAATGTTTGCAAATCAATTTCATTTGCTCAACAGATGGTGCAAAAGCACTGATAAAATACAATTTGAAACAATGTTAATTAATCATATATTAATATTTAAAATAATTTTAAAATACCTTACATAACATAGTAAATCTGTCCATACCAATAGTTGGCCAATAATCAGCATATTCATTTTTTAATTTAATATAATGATCTTTTAAATTGGTGGTATCATTGCCATAAGTATTTTCCATTAACTTTATTATACCATAAAATTGTTGTAATTCAATTATAGAAGAAGGTTTTCTTCTACAATCTTGTTTTACAACATTTTGTCCTTTAGCTATATTGTGATTAACTGCATATACTAATTTTTCCCATATAACAGAGTGTCCAGAAAAAAGTAACAATGTCACTTTTGCACCAATGTAAAAACCCATGTACATGACAATTTTGAAAACTACCTTTTGCTTGTACATGAAAAAAAACATTTTTTCTTGGACACAACCTTTTTTTAAACAAGCAACAATGACACAAAAACCAATGCGCATCGGTTTTGCATGTTTTTGGCTTGACAAACCTCATTTTTGAGGGAAATCTGTACACAATTTGGCCAAAAATTGTGTTTTTAGGTCTAGCATCAATTTTTGTCGACACTACCAATGCACATCGGTCCTACAAAGCTGGAACTTGATTTGGTGACATATACAAATTTGTTTATGCCAATAGTCCATTTTTCAATGTAAAATTGTCATTTTTTCCTTGGATGTACATGAAACATGCTTCAAATTTGACAACTTGTACACTAAACCAATGGAAAATGATAAAGTACACAGTCATCAGGTGTACAGTGCAAAAAAAGTCATTGTTACTTTTTTCTGGACACTCTGTTATATGGGTAAAGAGATCATATCTTTATATGCATATATTGTACATTAGTTTTGGCCTGTATTGGTTTGAACACAAGCATTAGTCAAAAATACCTTAATATAAGTAATAGGTGCTTTAAATTGAACACTTTCAACCTGTTTCCATTGTTCTTCCATTAATAAACAACATTTGGCTTTAAGTCCTTCAATATCTTCACCTTTTTTTCTTTTATTGTTGGTGCTTGTCTCTTGTGCCATTGTTGTATGTTATTAAAATGAACACAGCCATTTTTGTACATCACTAAAAAAAAGCTGTACGCCACACAAAGAATTGATGTCACAAAATAAAAAAATGATATTTTCAATAGATTTTTTATATTTTTTAAAAAACTTTTTTATGTTTAAAACACACAAAAATTGGTAGTTATTATTTGGCATATTATATACAGATTTGATAAAAATTTACATTGTATTTTTTTCTTGAATACTGAGTTATAGGTTTTTTGCATTGGTGAACACAACCATTATAATCATTGTTTTTTCTGGCCATTTTGTTTTTTTAAACTTTTTGCATTTTGTATATTATGCGTCCATCAAGCATGGCTGCATGCTTTATGTTTGACTTTTTAGGTGAAAATGATAAACTAAGAGAAG
>NAVB01001349.1:0-25582 GCA_002179805.1 Acanthamoeba lenticulata | reverse complement strand
AACAAAAACAAAAACAAAAACAAAAACAAAAACAAAAACAAAAACAAAAACAAAAACAAAAACAAAAACAAAAACAAAAAACCCCAAAAAACCCCAAAAAACAGAGAAACCTGTGTGGGACAGCGACAACTGGCCGCTGGTGGTTGATTTTGTAGAAAGCAAGGTAATGTTCTTTTTATTTTTTCGTTTTCTGTTATTTATTCGTTTTTATTTGCTCACCCATTCATGCGTGTCGCAGGACATCTACATGGCAGAGCATGGGCAAATCGGGTTGTGCATGTGCCCTGGACGCAAGAAGAAGAAGAAGAGGCACATCTGGGCGCGCGACCAGTACAAGGACCTCGATCGCCTGCAGCAGGTCTACTCATGCGACGTGCTCGTCACCCTCGTCCGGGAGCAGGAGCTGCGCGACCTCAAAATTGAGGACCTCTTCGACGAGGTCAAGAAACGCGGCATGCAGTCCCTGTATTTACCGATCAAGGACAAGTGGATCCCCAGGTCGACGCCCCGGCTGATCGAGCTCGTGGAAAAGATCATCACTTGCCTCCGCCAGGGTACGTTGATCCTCCTCCTTCTCGCCGAGAGCGCGATCTCTTCATGGCTTGACGGCCGGCCGCAGGCAAGACGGTGGTGGTGCACTGCAACGGCGGAAAGGGCCGCTCGGCGACGGTGATCGTGGCCTGCCTGATCGCCCTCGGCCAGTCCATCCAGCACGCCATCAAAGTCATCCAGCGGTGCTCGCTCCTCTTCCCCGGCTTTGCCTTTCTGCGGTCAGGAGCCTGACCTCCTGCGCGCCCGCCACAGAGTGCGGAAGGGCACCATCCGCAACCCGCTGCAGCAGGCCTACCTCCGCAAGTGCGTGCCGTGCTTGCTTGACATGCGGGCGGCGTGGGGAGTTTTGTGTGATGATGCTTTGCCGATGGATAAAAGCTGATCGCGCTGCAGGTTCCTGAGCGAGTGGACGGCAGCTCAAAAGCTGAAGCAGCGCAAGAAGAGCGTAAAGGCGCTGGCCTCGTCCTCAATCACCCACGTACCTGCCTCTTGCCTTTTTTATATATTTCATTTGCATTTTTGAGATATTAATCTGTGCATGGACCGCCCAACAGGAGGGCTCGCGTGAGGCGATGGAGTCGAGCATCGATGGCGGCGTCCATGGGCCGTCCCCCGACGATGGCGACGAGAGTGAAGGTGAAGGCCTGCATACGGGCGACGACATCATCACGCCCCCCTACGCGTCGGGATCGCCCATCGTGCCCTCTGCCCACTCAGTCAACTTCACCGCCATTTCGGCCGGTGCGGCGTCCCGCCTCCGTTTGCCCGCATTGGCGCAGTCCGAAGGCCACCCGTGCTCACGTGCGCGCTCACGCGTGTGCAGACTTGGGCGAGCCTGTGCTCGTGCAGAGCGGCGACGGTGGCGCCACGGCCTCGATGGTGCCGGGCCCGCCCTCGAGTGAGGGCGAGGAGCTGTGGGCGGAGCACCGGACCGTAACACTCGATCGCGTCGACTCGGGCGAAGCGCCGGCCGCAATGACGGTGGCCGAGTCGTTTGGCGGCGATGAGGCCAGCGGGCAGAGCGACGACGCGTCGGGCGGGATTCCCCACCTGACGCCGCTCGAGAAGAAGGTGATGAAAGTGCGCAAGCTCATCAAGAAGACGCACAAGCGCATCGAGAAGAAGGAGAGCATGATCGCCAAGGAGCGTCAGCACCTCCACGACCTCACCGTACTCCCTTCCTTCCTCCCTTCCACTCGCCATGCTGGGCCGTTGCCTCACGACCAAGAATTTGTTGTTGCGTTTCCGTCCAACGCCAGGCGGAGCTGAAGCGAGTGACGGCCGAGCTCAAGAAGGAGATGCAGGGGACCGAGGGCGGCCGGCCCGGCAGCTTCATCAACAACAGCAGCAAGGGCGCTGGGAGGAGCGACAGGCTGAGCAAGTCCAGCAGCGGCGGCGGCAGCGCTGTCGGTGGATCGCGGAGCCCGGCGCCGGTGCGGCGGACCGACGGGCCCGACGACGAGGCGCGGCGTGAGGCCAGAGAGCTGCGGGGCAAGGACCGTGAGGAGAAGGAAAAGGAGAAGAAAGAGAAAAAGGAGAAGAAAGAAAAGGAAAAGGAGGAGAAGAGGAAGGAACGCGAAGAGCGCGAGCGCGAGCGGCGTGAGAAAGAGCGCGAGAAGCGTGAGAAGGGCCGGGAGGAGCGCGAGCGGCGTGAGAAGGAGAAGGAGGAGCGCAAGGAGAAGAAGCGCGAGGAGAAGCTTCTCAAGAAGAAGGACGGCCTCGCAGGCAGCGGCATTCGGCCGCGGTCGCGCGAGAGCAGCAATGCCGACCTCGTCCCGATCGACTACCTCGCCGCCGCGTCGGCGGCGCTCGAGGCGGCCGAACTGCCTCTCCCGCCGGCCCTGCTCGAGCGCCGAGCAACCACGACTGGCGTGCCCCCGTCTCCCTCGTCCTCTGGCGCGGTCGACAAACCCGCAGCGACGGCGACGGAGCAGCCTCAGCCTGAGCCTCAGCCCCAGCAGGGAGAGCCACCACGCAACGAGGACGAGTTCGACAGCGATGAGGACGATGGCGACAACCCCATCGTCGATGTCCCGACGCCCGGCGCGAGCATGGTCGCCCTTACGGAACCGCCGCCGGAGGAGCAAGTCGCGTCCACCGTCGCGGAGGAGGCTGCTACTACGGCAGTAGACAGGGAGGGAGCTCCTGTGGAGGCCAACCAAGAGCAGGAACCTGAGAAACAACAATGAATTATCTGTTTTAAAACAAAACAATGAAAGTTATCAACATGTTTAATTAACATAAATAAAAAACAAAAGGCCCTTCATGAACGCAACGCGGGGACTGCGGCGCAGAGTAGAGGCGAGGCGAGCGCCGCGACGACAGGAGAGAGGACAACGACCAGCCCAATGACGGCGAGCAGCCACCAGTTGGGCCGGAGAGCAGACGAGGCGCTGAGGTCGCCATTCTCGTCGCAGTTGACGACGAGCGCATAGCGCTGTGGTTGAGGTGCATTGATGGCAAAGGCACTTACGGTGACCGTGATGTTGACGAGCGCCCAAGGCAACTTGGACCGAGGCAGCAACACACGCTCTACGTTGTTAGAGCTGTCCCTGCTTGGTGGCAACAACATCAAATTCATCAATCCATTGTTTCCAGTATGAAGGTACGTATGAATGGCAGCCAGTACCGCGTGTTGCCGAGGTAGTGCGAGTTGCCCCAGTACTGGTTCACAACAGTTCCATGCTGAACCTCCACCAGCAGGTCCAGGTCGTTCACAAGCGACTCACCAGCGGGGTCCATCCATACCTGGAGGCCAAGTCTTTGCCATGAGCAAACCCAGGAATGGTCCTCAGACAGCCATGATGAAACGTACGAGAGTCGCCGTGAAGGGGGAGCGGTTGCCGACATTGTAGAAGCTGTATACGTGCGATTCTCCCGTGTCGAGCGACGTGACGTCATCATCCGACTGGAACACGAACAAGCTGAACTTCCTGTACATGGGCGTGTAGTCCTTGAAGTAGAGCACACGGTCCATTGTGACCCGGCCATGGCCTTGTTTTTTGTCGCTGCGTCAGCTCAAGGTCGTGTATTCTAGGCATGATTTATGTACCCAGCCACTGGTAGTAGCTCTTGGGGTGCAGGTTCTTGAGCTTCTTGTAGAGGTTGGTCTCTGCATAATGGGAAAGAAGAAAATGTGAGCGGACCAGCCGTGATGTTTAGCACGGAAGCGTACTCGAGTCCACAATGTAGCCCGAGATGTCTTGCCCCGCGTTGATAATGCTGGCTTTGATCAATGCTGACGTGGGCGTGAACGCGTTTTCTTGGTTCTGCATGATGCAGTTGGTGAGTGAATGCCACTCTATGCTTTTTACATGGAACAGAGGTAGCAAAGCAACATACGGGAACGCCGTCAGGGTAGTAGCCTCGCATGTAGTATTCTCGTATGAGCGCTGCGTGGCCCGCGGTCAGCGGCGTGGCCATGGACGTGCCCTGCAGCCACCAAAGAGCCGACGGATCACCTTTCGGCGATGTGGCTGTTTCCCCCCAACGCCACCACCGGTCAGCTGTGGCGCAAGCCTGAAGCTGAGGCCGCTGTGGGCGTACCAGAACCACAGGCAAAGCCCGAGCAACCGGCGTTGGCCGAGATGATGACCTCCTACTCGCCCCGCCAGGTCAGCGTTTTGCGATGCGCGACGTCTGATGTCATTAGGAGAGACACGAAACACGTACGCCGGGAGCGAGTATGTCAGGCTTGATGCGCGAGCCCGTCCCGCCACCGTCCACGGGGCCGACGGAGGAGAAGGGCGCGACGCTGTCCTGCGAGAAGATCAACCAGGCTTCGCTGTTCTTCAGCAGGTTCCGATAAAACTGTTGAACCCAATTAGGCAAAAAGCGTAAGCAGTTGGTAGAGCTCAAGTTCTAGGAGTACACGCGACGTACCGAACCGCAGCAGTCCCGGTTCTTCTTCTTTGCGGTGCCGATGCCGTTGCAGCAATCTGACTCGCTGCGATAGCAGCACGAGGTGGCATCGGAGCAGTCCGGCAGGCAGTTGTCTCGGTTGTACTTCTCGCGGATATAAGTGTAGTTGATGTAGCTGTTGTAGGCCTCGGAGAAGCTCTGGTAGGAGTTGCGCGCGGCACCCACCGTGAGGAAGTTCTTGCCCAGACCCGGCGAAGATACCGTCCCGACGCCCAGCGCGCCCTCGTTTCCTGCAGCAAAGACTACCAGCGAATCCTGCCAATACGGTCCGCTTGAGTCCACCATGGGTAACATCATCAACGACGGCAGGCGAGAGGGTGTGCCTGATTATCGTGCGCCCACTCGTCCAGCGGCTCCGTCAAGTCGACATCGTACGAAAAGCAGTTGCTTGACGCTGGCAAAACCAAGAAACGGCGTAAGAAAAAGCAACTTGGGTATGGGGTGGTAAGCGTACAGCTGCTGCAACCCCACGAGTTGCTGAAAACGCGAGCACCGGCGTCGTATAGATAGTCGAGCAGAGAGACGTCCACGCCGCTGAGAGTGTTGTCAGCCTCGGGGCATCCTGTCGAGTCGGCCAAGTCCATGAACGCGATCTGCACCAGCATCGAGCGTGTCAGGTGGGCCAACCCCAGCCCAAAACCAAGCTCAAAAGCACGACTCTCGTACGCGAGCGTTGAAGGCCATGCCCTTGTGCTGGTTGACCCGCCAGCGACGGCCAAGTTCGTCCTTGGCCGTCGAGGAATTGCCGCAGTCCTCCAGCCCGCAAATGCAGCTGCCAACCGCCGAACCCGACACATGGGTACCATGCCCGTGCACACCGTCCCGGTCCGAAGTCGGATCGCCGCTGGACTCCAAATAGGCCACCACCTTGCGGTGCCGTGGCCCGACGGGGTTGACCGGGTCATAGAACAGGCAGTTGCTTGTGTCCACCCCAGTGTCCGCAATGCCAACTGACCCCAAGAGCAACACGGTGAGTACCTCCCGTCTGTATACAGAGAAGAGTGCAACAAGAGTGGTGGCACGGCGTACTGATTTGATCTTGCCCGGAGAGGCCGTACTCCCACAGAGGTGTACGACGTGAGACCTTGGGCGATGTGCCGTTGCTCTGCATGATGACCGCTGCCCACTTGTTGTTGACTACGTACTCTGCGACCTTGTCAACCTGAGAGGAACCGCAAGTGATGAGAAGATCTCTTGGGCAAACTCAATGCAATAGCAACGCACCGTAACGACTTCGATGCGTCGAGTGAGCCATCGCACGGCCTGTGCCACTCGTTCAGCGGCAACGCTGACCCGCAGTCGCTCATATCTTTCGCTGTGGCGGGGCAGCTCGACCGTCGCTCGAGCGTCTGTGTCCTGTCCGATCTCTGCTTGCCACTGTTGAGCCAAGCTCTCGAGCTGGTCACGGGAGCGCCCTTCGGGTGTGAGGACGACCACTAGAGTCACAAGGCAGGGAGGCTCAAAGTCTGGCTGAGTCGCTCGGCGAGATATCAGCTTGGTGAGTCCCGGCAAAGCAGGCATCGACTCCGGCTCCGCAATGTCTCGCTTGCGAGAGATTTGGGTAATATGGTGCTGCAAACCCTCGGTCACCTTCAACTCAGGCATCAACCAGCCGACCTGCACGCGGGGCACCGGGGAGAGGTATCAGTACGCGAAAGGCGTGCTTTGGCGGCGGTTGTTCGTACCCATTCGACGTGAGGAGCACCAGAGGCTCGACGAACGGTGGCGATAGGTGCCGTCAAGACAAAGGTGTTGTTGGCCTTGTAGGGACCAAGCTGGACTCCCAGGTAGGCTTCGATCTCCCTCACTTTCTTCGCGGACATGACCGGTTGCACGTGCAACAGAGCAACCACCGTAGCTTGGTTGTCTTCCTCTGACTCGTCGTTGACTGATCGTCGGTTCTGGCGTGCCCATAGAAAGGGAGATGAAGAATCGTCTTCTATTCGAGGATAGATGCTTGTGTCCAGCTCCCAGCCGTTGATGAAGACCGTCTTTGTTCGGTCCGGCTTAGGATGCGCAGAAGTGAAGGGGCTTGTGAAGCAGAGAAGGAAGAGCAGAGGCACCACCCACTGCATCGTGTTCTCCCTCTGTGTCGACTGCGGGTTCAATCTTGAATCCGCTTTGTGCAGTTGATTTATCCTCTTTTCGTAAACGACGGGAAACCAAAAGGCGGCAACGCGCGTGTGCACAAAACGCGCACGCCTCGGTGCAAAGTGCATCATACCGCTGGTGCATCTTCTGCCTTAAATGCTGGTGCCGTTGGGTGCTGAGACCCCTCGTGTGCAGCACAAGGAATGCAATCTAATGCTCGATAGTGCCCTGCGTGCACCTGTCCTATGCGAGCCCTGTGAGCCCAGCAGCTTAACGAGAAAATGGTGAGAAAATAGACAAAAATAGCAAAAAGATAGCGGGTTTTGCTAAGCACTTGCCCGCAAGCAGGATGGAGAGGCAGGAACGCACAGCACCCGTCGGGCGGACGGGTGCGGCAGCCTTGTCTCTCATCCCGGGGTTGGTGGCCTTCTTGGCTTTGAGTGTGGTGGCCGGGTCTGCGTTCTTATTCGTCAAGCAAGCCTCTTCCTCCATTCCGCCGGTGTGCTTCCTCGCCTTTCCTTCACCCACTGCCTTTAGCTCACTTACACCCAACTTAGTTCACGCTGGTTGCTCTGCGGCTATCGCTTGGCTTCATGACATTGTTTCTCCTCACGGCCTGCTTCTACCGCCGCTACGTGCCGCGGATGTTCACAGCCCGCACCGCTTGGCAGGTCGCTACGAACTCTCACTCGATTGGAGAAGGGGGTTGGTCCCACATGGCTGACAGTGAGTTGCTCACGGGTGGGCGAGCATCACTTTAGTTATGCGTCATGGCGATTGCCAACAACGTGATACCCTACACGTTGTACCCGATCGCCCAGCACTACGTCGATACGGGCGTGGCCGCTATTCTTGCTTCGACGGCGCCGCTCTTTGCACTGGTCATCGGCCACTTTGTCCTCCCGGTAAGCACACTACGCAGTTGATGTACTCACGTTGATGTTGACACAAGCAACCCATCAACCCATGGTATGCCCAGGGAACCGAGAAGATGACGCTGATGCGAGCGCTCGCCGTAGTTGTGGGCCTAGGCGGTGTGGTCGTGCTCTCCCTCCAGAAAATCGGCTCGAAAGAGGGACTAGAGTGCGCACCGCTGTCCACTGCTCACCCAAGGCTTTTAGTTCATGTCATATTGTTACCATGGTGACTCTATAACAGTTTCTGGAGCTTTGGGGCCTACTTGCTCGTCGTATGCGCGGCAGCATCCAAGGGATGCGCCTCAGGTTTGCTCGCCTCACAGCGCTTTGTAGCGCAATTGCTATGCACCTTACTGTCTTTCCTATCAGTGTTCGCACACCGCTACCTCATTAGATTCAAGATCATCCCGCTTGCCTGCGGTCAGACCTTCTTTGGTTCGCTCATCGCCATTGCTTTGTCGTTGATCTTTGACTTCAACTGGCCGCTCTTCTCCTTCCCTGCTCACTACGCCTTTTTCTACGACCTCACATGGAAGGCATGCCTCCGTCCCTCTCTGGTCTCCTCTTGCCTGAATGACTCACGAAGCTGTCGTGTTAGGCGTTCTGGGGCGTCATCTACCTCGGGTTGGCTGCATCGTGCCTCGCCTACCTCCTGCAGTTCTACCTCCTCCAGACTATTGGTGCGTGCTTTCTCCCTCTTATTCGATCAAGGTGACGTTTCTCACAGGAGGTTTGATTCAGGCTCGGTCAAGCAGACGTTCGTGGACTTCCTCGTACCTGTGGTGGCCCTCATCGAGGGCGTTGTCATCCTTGGGTCGTGGTCCCATGTGTCGGCCTGGTACATCACCGCGGAGGTGGCTGGTGCGTGGTCCCCTCCCCCGTCCTTCGTGGCGGCGATAACGCCAGGCTCACCCGCCAACAACAATCAGGCGCACTCCTCGTGCTCTGTTCGTTGGGCCTGGCGCACTGGCCCAGCAAGCATTGGCGCGGCTCGGCGTCTGCTGCACCGGAGAAGGACCTTACCGAGGAGGAAGGCGAGGAATCCCGTCCGGCCACAGAGAGTCTGATCCACAGTTCCCGTCTCCTTCTCGTGGCCGGATAGGAGAAGAAACTTCGGACGAGTTGTGTGTCGGTTGGGTCAACCAACAAACAACCGAATAAAAACGAAGAAAACGGCACAGGCCGCAGACGAAGATGTGCGGTCCAATCGAGTGCCTGCCGTGCCAGCCGAGGTTCGTGGCTCAACTTAAGAGCGATCGAGTAGTGCAAGTGTGGGCACTTCTGTGGATCCCCTTGGTTGTGCTTTGGTTCATCTATTTCGGGTTTCAAATCGACAACTTGGCTACTGCCGTAGAGGACAAGTCGTACCAGGTTCGAAGACGTTTGCTCTCGTGCTTGATTTGCCCCTTTGGGCTCATTGGAGGGCGTTTCGATTTGTAGGTGATGCTGCGCAGACAGGACACACTTCCGCTGCCGGCGTGGACCATTTGCAGCGACCCGGGCAGCAACATTACTCAGGCAAGCGACTCAGCATCCACACTCCCTTGTGCGTGTCTTCATAGACTTATGTGGTTGTCTGCTGCCCACCCTAGGTGCAATGCCAAAGGGACGGTGGACTTATCGTGGTCCCGTTCAACCATCGCGATGGCTGCTTCAGCTTCAACATCAGTCCACCGCTCCTCAAGTCCAAGGGCGGCGAGGGCAGCATTGACTGCGTCGTCGGCTTCCAAAGTGCGCCTGCCCTCTGCTTGTTGTCATGCACCACCTCGAGTCGTGGCCGCAGTCTCACAAACAGCGTGGTTAGGTCCCGGCCAGTCAGCACGAGCATTCCTGCACGACCCGATCTACAGCGGAGACGCCAACGGCGCGATTAGCGGTTCGTCGCCCTTGCTTATCGCTCTCCAGCCCCCAATCCATAACCGTCGATGGCCTCTGCAGGTAACGCGGTCTACAACGGCTTCAAGAACGTGCCCAGCGGCATCTGTGTTGCAGGTTCGCTCCTCCAGCCTTGCTGCTGCACAAGGTGAGCGCTGTGCCTCACACGCTGCACTCGCCCCCAATGCAGCGATCCAGCAGGGCGCCAAGACGTCCTTCTGGTGGCGATGGAACCGCTTCCAGTTCCTTGATGGCACTAGCGAGAACGCCTACGCCCAGGTGTCGGCCACTGTCCTCCAGAAGTACGTTCTTGGGGAAGGAGGGGAAGCGTCATCCCACAGCACGAGCTCACATGCCTATTTTCTGCTGCAGCTACGAGTCGCCGCTCTTCAACCACAGCGGCGGCTTCCACATGGAGGCGGGCGATACCTTCCAGTGGCACTACAAGGAGGTCCAGTGGTGGTCTGGCTACGACTTCTGGTACTTTATGGGTTCGTAGGCCGCGTCCGTCCTCCCGCCCCTCTGCCCGATGACGACTTACGCCCAAGGCGTACATCATCGGCATCGTCATCATCATCATTAGGCATGGTCGGTGGAGCGTCCTTCCTGCTGGTGCTCATCCACGCGCTTTTCTTCTACCCGCTCAAGTATCTCTACTCCGGTTCGCGCACGACGGGCGACTACGGTACGTGAAGGCGACTTGTAAATCGGCGCCAAATCCAATTCACCGACATCCTTTTCTCCGTGCAGAGGAAACTGCCCCAGTTACTCGACCGCTGCGCGACGTGAGCTCCTCGGCCCCTGGTGGCTCCTCGTCTTCCTCCTCGCCTGTTTACGACACGCTGTGAAGAGGAACGAGAAAATAAAAAAGAAATTTCTTTCGGGGAAAAACAAATAGCAAGGTTAAAACCGAAGAGGAGAAAGAGCTTTTCAGAAGAAAGATCAAGGCAATCTGCACAATCCGATGCAACGGAAGAAAGATAAGGCCAACAGTTCACCCAGACGGCCATGGCTCTCGTGGCGGCCTACGTCCTCTAGTCTCCTCGCCCACGCCGAGCGAAAGATGCTTGACGGTTTGTGCCTGCTCTTGGCTTCTGTCCTTTTCTTCATCTTTTTTTAAGCCCTTCACACGTGATGGAGAGCAGTGGGCATTGGCAAAGGCAAGTACGAGCAGTATATGGTGGACGTAGGCGATGGCAACCAGATAAACACCCTTGTCGCAGGTCGAGGCCAACCGCTCGTCATCATGCACGGCTTTGCGTCAGGCTTGGGGCTCTTTGTTTGGTACCTATATAGGGTCACCATGCTCACCACGGGCCGCAGTTCATTTGTGTGTACGACCATCGCGTGTGCAGCAACATCAAGGAGCTGTCACAGCACTTCAAAGTGTACGCCCTGGACATCATCGGATTCGGCCGCAGCAGTCGGCCCAAGACGCGCATCAAGACCCCCGAGCAAGCCGAAGACTTCTTCCTCCACTACTTCGAAACTTGGCGAAGCGCCCTTCAGCTTACACGGTTCACACTCATCGGTACCAGCGCTGGCGGTGGCGTTCACCTTGCGTTGTTTGTAGGTAGTCTGACCCTCTCCCGCGGTACGTCCGGGAACGTGTTCAGGCCACTCCCTGGGTGGTTACCTATCATCGCTCTACACGATCCGCAATCCGCAGCACATCGAGCACCTCATCCTGGCCGGTACACCCTGGTCTCTCGCCCTATTTGTTGATCAGAGCTTGATCAAGCAGTGGTCGCTGGTAACCAGATGTGTGGGGCATCCTGCCCCGGCCCGAGGATGAGGCGGAGGAGACCGCAGCCAAGTGGCGCCTGGTCAAGACGTCCCTCACTCACCTCAATCCCCTGGCGCCTCTCCGCTTTGCTGGTCCCTTTGGTATGTTCCATAGCAACTGAGTTGCGCACGCTGAGCTCATTGCGGTGCGCGACAGGGCCCAACATCATGTACAAACTGAGACCGGACATGATGCACAAGTTTGCGCACTTGTTTGCTCATGACGCGGCCAAGGAGATCGAAATGGTCGACATGCAACAGCAGCCGCCACAACAAGGCCACGCTGACACACGGAAACGACGAGAGCGCGAAGAGGACGAGAAGAACGAGAGCGAAGCGGCCGCAGACGAAGCCGAGAGCCAGTGGGAGATGGTGGAGGAGGGCATGATGCAGGAGGAGGCCGTGAATGGGCTCGGCAAGCAGGCCGACATCTCAGCCCGGGTCGTGATTGACTACATCTACCACATCAACGCCCGCTTGCCCGCCACCGGCGAACATGCCTTCCGGTGCGCAATCCGTTTCTTTTTGGTCCTCTTCACCGACGTTGCTGTATCTGACGGCCTACGACACAGAAAACTGCTGATTCCGATCAACTGGCCCGCGAGGCCCTTGCTCGAGCGATTCAAAGCCATCGACCCCACCATCCCACTCACCTTCCTCTTTGGCACGGTGCGTCAGCGGTTGCTCTCTTCTGTTGCTTGTCTTTGCGGGTTTGCTGACACACCAGAGAACAGCACTCGTGGGTTGACCCGACAGGGATGTTCATGCTGCAAGAGGCGCTACCCAACGACGTGGATGTCATCCCCATCCACAACTCAGGTACCAGCGTTTGAGATGAAGTTTGCACGTAGTGATCGCTGAACTCTACTACGTGTACACAGGGCATCATCTCTACGTGGACAACATCCCCGAGTTCAACGGGGCTATCCTCACGAGCATCATACATCAGCAGGAGAAGCGCGCTGGAGCCGACGCCCTCCGACCCTCTGAACAGACAACCCTGCGGCAAACCGCGAGCCAAGAGGAGCTCGAGCTTGCGCGTGAGATCGACGAATTTGTAGAGGTGGGCCGTGGATAACCACGACGTGTCGTAGAACATACAACCCAAAATTCCAAGGACCAGTCACGCCAGCAGGCACCCAGCTTGCTCTGTTGCGCAGGTGCGTTACGGAGCAGTCAGCAATAAGCTTTCCCGGAAGACGGGATTCGATGACGTACGTCGTTTCCACTTGCGGTAGGCCGAGTGGGCTGCGGTGGCCCGACCGCCCAGCTGGCAGCCCATGCCCTCGTACCACTCGAGCTGCTGCATGAAACCCTGTCCCACATACAGGCCAGTTTAAGTGGTGCTCGAGCAAGAGGAGGGAGCAGGTGCTTACGGCGTTGGGGTTCGCGATGGATCGCCTTTCCTGGACGTGTCGCAGAGCGTCGGGCAAGGGCATTTTCTCGTGCTTTATCAGATAAGCCACAACTACCGACACGCTCCTCGATATCCCAGCCATGCTGCGGTTGTGGGACAAGGAATCAGCACACGTACGTGTCTGATTTGGGGCAAGAGAACCAATGAACAAGTACTGCTCCCTTCTGCAGCCCATCAGCGATCAGTTCACAGCATTGGTCGAAGTGGACCAAGATGTCCTCCCCGGGATGGTCGTCAATGAGAAGGTGGTGATAAGCGAAGTCCTGGTGCGTGCGAATTGAACGATCAGGCGACCATCCAAGGAACAAGGTAAAAAAGGAGGAATGACCTCAGGGAACCACACGCGTGCAATGCGGGCACAGTTGATGATAAGCGTCACTTTCCTCTCCCCAAGTGCATGGCGCTGAGAAGCGGCTGAGTAGTCTCCCAAGTACAGATTGGGTATGATTTCATGTGCTCCGAATTCGCCTTTGGAAAGGAAGCGCGGTGGTTCCTCCATACAGTCCAGCATGAGCGACCTGCGCTTCTGTCCTTCAGCTGGTGCTCATGCAAGTAAAGCTGTGGCTCCAGAGTTGACCGGGTACCTCGAGCTGTCGTCTGAACAGTAAAATCTGTTGCGCAGCTTGCGCACTGGCCGCAAACCACAGCTGGTCATAGAACCCCGTTTATCTTTGCTTCGTTGTGCCATGCTGTCAGAGTCTGGCCGCCCAGCCACCAAAGATGTTTCGTCGCTGCAAGCACTGACGTCTTTGCCCTGGGCCCTGTTGCTATCACGTTCAGCCCTTCGAGAAGCTTCTTCCTCGCCGTCCTTTTCTTCCTGCTCCTTTAGTGCATGAAGAGAGGTTTCATCCTCTCGTCCCTCCATTGTTGTCTTCTTTCCAGGAGCGACGCCCTTTTCTTTTTCTTTTTTGTGGTATTGTCTCATCGGGGTAAAGAAAAGGAAAATATATTCAACAGAGAAATAAGAAAAGGAAGAAGAAGGTCACCGAGAGCGCGAGTGGACAAAGGTGTAGGCCTCGATAACGGCCTCTCGCAGCTTCTCCTCGCGCATGGCGCGGCTCAGCGGATGGTCATCGTCATCGATGAGCGTAAGGCGGATCCTGCCCGAGTTATTGTTATCAGTACTATTGGTGCTGGCTCGGCCTGGGGCGCAGCGCATGTCCTGGTCGTCAGACGTCGTGATCGTCGGCTGTTGCTGCTCGTCGCCTCCCGTGACGGAGCTGCTGCGCTGGACGAGTTCGACGCTGTCCTGCGCGGGCACGATGCGGTCGATCTTGCTGTGGACAACATGCACGAAGCCGACGCTGTCTGGGATGCGGAGCGGTTCAGACGCGAGGAAGCGCGCTTTGCGCGAGATAAGGCCGCCGGCCGGGGCCAGCAGGATCGTCGGGCCGCGCCAGGCGCCCTCCATCATCAGGTAGGTCGCAATTCCGCCGCCCCACGACGAACCTGTTGACACGCGTCAAAACATTGTCCTGACTACGCCCTCTACCTTCATAGGAGGAGGAGGAGGAGGAGGAGGACAACGCACCGACGACGACGTCAGGCTTGAAGGTGAGGATGGCGTCGCGCTGTTTCTGGAGACAGCCCTGGATAGCCGGGTGCGCGATGAAGCGGAGAATCACGGTCTCCACAACCCAATAGGTGGCAAGCAGGCCCACAAGAAGAGCAGGTATGCTCAGCATCAGCCCGCCCATGTGGTGGCTCGTGTAGGCGGCCAGGCTGCGTGGTCACCATGAAGAGAATCCAACGTTAGTCAGTCCGCTTCCATGACAATGGAAGGAGGAGGAGCACATGCCAGGCGAGAACGAGAAGGAGGACGAAGAGCGCGATGCAGGCGTGCACAACACGGTTGCGGCGCCACCGAAGGATGGGTTCAAGTTCATTACGCATCCAGGGCGTGTAGCATTCAAAGTGGCGACTTAGCGCAACTGATCGCCGGCCCTTTGGCCCGCTCTCGAAGCCATGGATGAAGAGCACGCGCAGTTGACGGAGGCCAGTGCCTTCCTCCTTTGGGATGAGAAACAGCGGAGGAGAGTAGCGGCGACTTGAAGGGTTCGATATGAGACGAGGAACAGCCGGTTCTGCGTCAAGATCGCGGCCAGGCACAGGGGCGGCCGTTTGATCTTGTGCATCGCGTGAAAATCCAAAGGAGGACAGTCGCAGCTCGCCTGCATTCGAATCCATCGTGATCAAATCGCGGGCGTGCCACCAAAAAATCCAATCCTCTACGCCTTGGGCAGAAGAACAGACCACTCAAGAACAAACTAATAACGATTCGGTAACACGACCGGTCCCTTTTGCTCTCCGGTTCTGCGCAGCGGAGTAGTCATTTGCGTGTCCGGTTTTATCCTGGTGTCTCTTTTCCAGAACAGACAAGAAGGACTGCTGCAAAGTCGACCGTTTATCTAAAAGTCGATACGAAAATGGAACATGGGTGGTGAAGGTGGGTGGAGTCGTGGTGATCGTGGTAGAAGGTGCGCAAGAGGATTGATCGCCCAAGCTCTATCTAAGGCGAAGGAGAAGGAGATGCTGAGGGCGAAGCAGCGCAGAAGAAACCGCCAAATCGGGCACTGCTCTGGCTTGCGAAGGAAGCGTCAAGAGAGCCAGCCACGATGGAGCCCTGGTGCGCCATGTTGCCAAGCGACAGATGAGCCTGCGGAGCCAGGACGGACCCTTGAAGTCGTACGAACTCGACGCGAATGTTGGTGGCGTTGCAGAAGTTCCACAGCAGCTGGCTCGCGTTGAGGCCCTCGATGTTCAAGGCGAAGTTGGCCAAAGTCAGGATGTCCCGCGAGGAGTTGGTGTTGCTGCTCGTCTGATTGGAGGAGGAGGCAGCAGAGGAAGTGGAGCTGTTCGAGGACAGGTTGGCCGAGCTTGTCCCAAGAATATTGATGATAATGAAGTGGCTGGATGAAGTGCTGTTAGAGGAGGAAGAGGTGTTCGTAGAGGAGATGTTTGTCGAAGAGGCATTAATGCTGACAAGGCGGAGGGTCGATAGATCCGAGGCATTCAGGTTGATCACGGTGAGCTCGGTCGCGTTCGCAGGCAAAGTCAAGATCAGGCGCCCATCGGTGAGGTTGGCCTGGAGATCAGAGGGGCGCTGGCACAGATCGCGGCTCGCGTTAAGAAGCCGAGACCCCACGGTCAGGAAGTCGACCGAGCGGGTGATGTTCTGGCCAACCTGCAGTGACTGCTGGTTGCAGGCAATGCGGGAGTTGGTGGTGTTGAGATTGCCTGTGACCAGCAACGTTGCGTTGGCGCTCGCGCTTGGTTCAGGCGAGTTGGCTGCCGAGGGAGACGACGCAGGAGAGGAGCTAGGTGAAGGACTGGCAGGGCAGTCCAGGCCGGAACCGATGAGCGAATTGACAATCAACGCACTGCCGTTCACCGCTATCGTGCCTCCGATGAGCGAGTTCGTGATGTTCAGTACGGGGCTGGCGGAAGGCACGGGACCATGGGATAAGATGGAAGCATTGGCAGAGGAGTTAAGGGAGGAGCCGATAAGGAAGATGTCGAAGGGTTCTGTCCCGTTGAGGAGCAACGTGGTGCAGTTGGCGGATGCAGACGGGGACGCTGAGGCGGCAGGAGAGGGCGACTGAGCGATCGCACTGCCCAGAAGAGTGACAATAAGAATAGAGGCACAGAGGAGTCGCATGGTGTTGGGCAGTCAGTTGAGTTTGGTGTGAATGCTGTGGAGGATGGTCAACTTGGACTTTTATACCCATCGTCATTAGCTACATCGAGCAGGCGGTCACAAGACGAGAGAAACCTGGGTGAACGCCTGGCTCAACATCCCGCTATTGGTCAGTGGTTTGGCAAGTTGGGCGAGCAGTGCCTCGTGTTTGGTGGTGACCGTTCGGCTTGATTGCTAGTTTTGTTTTTGACGACGCCATCCTCGTGCCGGGATAAAAGAGGGATCGACGGCCCCACAGCTTGCATTGTGAAGATGAGACTGCGTCCGGCTGCCTCCCGCTGTGTGACGGTGGGCACGCGTAATGCCTCGGCACTGCGGTCTTCGTCACCCCTTGTGACATCTTCTGCTGGAGTATCTCGGAGATTAATCTCAAGGCCGTTGACCACAGCCGTGCCTCCAGCGAGGCCGAGCCTCTTGCGCAAGTACGACAATGATTTTTCACCCTTGGTGTCCATAACAGAAGAAATCGCTTGACCGCTTTTGTTTTTACCAGGCTTGTCACGCGCGGAGGCGCCACAGCGGCCGGCATGGCGACAGGCGCTTTTATCTACTACACCTTTATCTTTGAGGATGTGCAGGCCTCATCCCAGCCCTCTGTTGCTCAGGTGCCAGCTCTAGCTTTGCTTCCCCCCCCCCCTCTCTTTGCCATGCCATCTGCCGTGCGACCGCGCTTTTGTCAGACCCTTACCCTCTCTCGCGCCGGTGAGCAGGAGGACGAAGAAGAGGCGGTAGCCCCCGGAGAAGTAGTGGATGGGCTGCCAGAGTTCACCAAGGAGGACGTGAAGAAGCACAACAGTGTGCAGACTGGCATTTGGGTGCCGTCCCACGCCCTTCAAGCCAGTGTCCTCACCTTGAGGGCCGCACCAACATTTCTTTTTAAACTCACTTGGGGCTCGTGCAAACCTTCTACTCAGGTGATCTACAAGGCAGGCGTGTACGATATCACCAAGTTCGTGGAGGGCCATCCGGGCGGCAACAAGATCCTGCTCGCCGCCGGCAGCTCCATCGAGCCGTTCTGGGTCCGGCCTCGCAACCCATCCTAACCCGGCCTGTTCCCCACATGGTGTGCTGACTCAGACCTACTCGCCGTGCAGGCCCTGTACGGCGTGCACAAGAGCAACCAGGTCTATCGGATGCTGGAGGAGCACCGGATCGGCAACCTGGCCAAGGCCGACCGCGAAGCGGCCGCCAGCGCTGAGGTATACGACCTGCAGTCCCGCCGCAGAGCCGCGTGCCCAATTTTTGGGGCTAAACTGGTCGTCTGCCGTGGCTGCAGGCAGTCGAAGGACCCTACGCGCACGACCCCGAGAGGCACCCGGTCCTCATCGTACGCTCGGCGCAGCCCTTCAACGGCGAGACCCCCGGAGGTGCGTCACTTGCTTGGTGGCTTTGCTCCGTGCTCGCGCTCGAGTGGAGAGCTGACACGCACAGACCGTCCTGCGCGAACCCTGCAGAGCTGCTCTCGGGCGCGTTCAACACGCCCAACAGCCTGTTCTACGTGCGCAACCACTTGCCCGTACCTGTGGTCGATCCCAAGGAGTACCAGCTGGAGATCGCCATCGAGGGCATGGGTATGCACCGCCTGCCCGCCTCCCGGCCCGGCGTGTGATGCGTACCGATCGAACCGCTCACCGATGATGGTGGCGTGCACCCTTGTGGGACACGCCTGCAGAGAAGAAGATCGTTCTCAGTCTCGACGAGCTGAAGAAGTTCCCTCAGCACAGCGTCACCGCCGCTCTTCAGTGCACCGGTACTCCTCGCAGTCTAGTTATTTTTATAATACTTTTATTGTTTTATAAAATAAATATTCAAAAAAATTAACTTTTTGTTACGACGCTCGGCAGGCAACCGACGAAATGAGATGAAGCGGGTCAAGGATGTGAAGGGCCTCGACTGGGACGTTGGCGCCATCGGCAACGCCACTTGGACCGGTCCCCCCTCCCCCCAAAGCCGCTAGCTCGCCCTTCCCTGCCTCCATGATATCACTCACTCACTCGCTCACCCCCCGAACGGCGGTCCCTCGCTCGCAGGCGTGCGGCTGCGAGACGTCCTCATCTATGCTGGCCTCGCTGATGACGGCGGAGGTGCGACACTCATGAAAGAGAGAGAGAGAGAGAGCTCCCGCAGCTCCTGAGGACTCCTTCTTCACTGACGCGAACTTTTTCTTCTCGGCCTCCGCAGACCTGCAGCACGTCCAGTTCGAGGGCCTCGACCGGGACATGGTCCAGTGCTACGGCGCGTCGATCCCGATGGCCAAGGCCATCGACCCGCGCGTAAGTCTTCGCTCCTCCCCTCCGGCTTCGCGCTGGCGCCACCTGACCCGTGCTCGGTCCCGCTCGGGGCGCTCACCAGGGTGACGTGCTGTTGGCCTTTGAAATGAACGGCGAGCCGCTGCCCCGTGACCACGGCTATCCCGTGCGCGTCGTCGCCCCGGGTATGCGCACACTGTCGAATTGAATCTTCACCTTTACATGTGTCTTGTGTCGTGGTGGCTCACTCAACCACGATGGGGGCGAACGTGGGATGCGTGCGGACAGGTTTCACCGGCGCGAGGAGCGTCAAGTGGGTGGGCAAGATCGTGGCGACTAAGGTGCGTTCTGGTCACTCGATGTTGTGGTATTTTATGTGCAGCTTTTTAATGACACAGCTGGTGTGTTGTGTGTTGCGTGGCGGTGTGCGTCGAACAGGAGGAGAGCGCGTCGCACTGGCAGCAGAAGGACTACAAGTCGTTCTCGCCCAATGTCGACTGGGACAATGTCGACTGGAAGTGCGCCTCCCCCTTTTCACGGGCCCGCTTCCCCCTGCAGGGCTTCTCTGACGCAATACTCGGCTTCAGGTCGGCGCCGGCCATTCTGGACACCCCGGTGCAATCGGCCATCTGCGAGCCCAAGAACGGCTCCTCGATCGACGCGGACGAGGAGGAGATCGCCGTCAAGGGCTTTGCCTACGCCGGTGGCGGCAGGCCCATCATCCGAGTCGACGTCTCGGCGGACGGCGGCAAGACTTGGCACACGGCCCGGTTGCTCCAGGACTCTGCCCAGAAGCAGCAGTACAACCGGTATGACGATGATGATGCCGTTTCTTCTTCGTCATGCGGCAGCCGCTGACGGTTCCGCCGCTGCGCTCAGGATGTGGGCGTGGACCCTCTGGGAGGCCGTCGTGCCCGTGCCGGTGGAGGCCAAGGAGAGCGACACCGTCGAGGTAAGCAAAGCCCCTCGCCCTTTGCCAACAACTGTTTCCGGTTGGGGTTCTTTTGAGGATCCTGACGTCGATCAACGTCACTGGTGTGTCCACACAGCTCATCTGCAAGGCAACGGACTCGTCGTACAACGACCAGCCCGACACGGTGGCGCCCATCTGGAACCTGCGCGGCGTGCTCTCGCACGCTTGGCACCACGTCACTCTGCGCAAGGAGAAGTCTGTGGAGTGAAGACTATTTATGGCTGTGTTTGATTTTGTTGTGGATCAACCACATAGCGTATGCTGATGATGACGAAGGTGCCGCTTTTGATCTATACATCTAGTCCTCTGCCCTGGCGTCGCGCGACTTGACGAGGGCCTCGGCGAGGTCCACACAGCGAAGGAGGAACGACCAGTCGATGTTTTCGATGGTGTCGAGCTCGTTGTGGTAAAAGTCCGGCAGCGCCCCGAGGTGGGTGTTGCACATGAGCACCGTCGGCAGCCCCGCGGCGGCGAAAACGCGGCTGTCGGAGGCGTACAGGCAGAACACGCCCCGCGGCCTCCTCGTCGTCGAGTCGGCCGGGGTCACCAGCAGCTCCGGCATCGCCTCCTGTGAGGGTCAGGCACCACCTTGTAAGGAACACGGCTCGGTTAAGTAGATGAGGAAAAGACGAACCGAAGCACAGGAAGAGAGCCAATTGGGGTCGACCTCCTGGTGCGAGAGGACGAGGCCCACTCTCGGGTCCGACGGAGGCGCGCCGATCATGTCAATAATCAGCGCAAAGTCGATTGGCCTAGTGCCCAGAATCGCATGGCGCCATGAGGAGCTGTCGTCAGTTGACGCCATTCATCAAGGGGCTCGAAAGGGAAAGCAGAGGAAGAAGTGGTACCGCTCGGCGCCCTTGCTGGTGCTGCGACGATAAAACTCGGCGCTGCCCTCGGTGAGACCACACCGAAGGCCTGGCTCCTCACCGTCAAACAGGACCACGCGGATGGTGCGCTTCGGTTGCCAGCCCTCGCGCGCCTGTCGGGCCAGACGGCGGGCCAGGGCGAGACAACCCACCACGCCGCTGCCGTTGTCGTCCGCCCCTGCGGTGGCAAGGTAGCCTTCCTCCTCAGCTTTTTCATCTTCACCAGTTTCTACAACTTGTTCTTCTCCGTCGGCGTGGTGATGGTGGTGCTGGTGCTCTGCACCCTGTTTTTGGATGTCGGCCGGCATCCAGCAGTGGGACTGGTTGTTCTGCACGTCGTGGTGCGCGCCGACGATGATGTCGCCCGGCTTGGGGGTCTCGCCCTCGGCGAGCTTCCCCGTGTCGATCCGACCAGCGAAGGAGACGACGATGTTGGTAAGCACCACGCTCGCCCCATCTCGACAAGACTTCTCCCATGACTGGCGCTGGAGCGCTGACGATGGCAGGGCCAGGTCGTGCCGCAGGACCCACAGAAGGTACTGCACGACCAACTCGCGCTGGAAGTCGCTGCCGCATAACGACCTGTCCGTGATGAGCAGTCGGTTGTCGGAGGCCGGCTCGTCGTGGTGCACGACCCCCTCCTCCTGTTGCTCCTTCTTCCGTAACTTAGCAAGGAACGTGGTGGCCATCCGACCGGCTGGCGCGGACACCGGCTGTCGCCCAGTCAGCACCGAGAGCACCCGCTCTACGAACTCGCGCTCGCTCTCGTCATCGACCACCGCCGGCTGCATGAGTTTGTTTGGGTGGGGTTCTCGGTTGGCCTCTGCCGGAAGAACTCTTGAGCTTGACTCAGTTAGCCCTTGAGCTTAACCGAAAAACAAACCCAGAAAAATGAGGAAAAAAAGTGGTGGAAGAGATAAATGGGTTGAGAACAAATGGATCAACAAAAAGATGCAAATCTACTCATGTTGCGCAAGATTAGTAGTTGTGCTCAATAATGAGGAAGCTCCCACCCAGTTTTCCCGCGCTCCACCGTTTTACGTTTGGCTTTAGCTCCGCCAACACCTGGCCAATCACTACGGAGTGACGGGCGTGACGTAGCAACAACTAGCTGAGTTACTGGCCAATCGTCGGCAGGTGTATACATTATGCACAACGACGCGTCAGGGCGACGACCAATTGGCGAGGGCGGTGGTCGCTCTTGGCTACTTGTCCGCTCTCTCGTGTCCTACCTACGGCGGGAAAAGCCTCCGGCGAGCGGTCGTTGTTCAGTTGTTCTCTTCTCTCTCCGTCCCATCACACCACTACCACACCCGCCCTCGGGCTCTCCCTTCTGGTGCAAGACTCAAGTATTAGTGTGCTCCTCCGAGGACCTGTACCTGAAGTTACTACCACTTCTACTCTTTCTTCTTGAAGAACCGGATCTACAACTCCGACTTCAAGAATGACCCCGACTAGATCACTCAACGTGGCCGTGGCGGTCCTGGCCCTTTTGGCCCTCTTCCTGGTCGCCACCGACGCCTACGGAACTTGTTACGCCGTACGAACTCTTTCACTCCTTCCAGTGGCTTCTTGATCGTCGCGTCGGAACTCCCCGTTCTTACCGCATGTGCCTTTTTTTTTCTCCTTTACTTTGAACATGTAGACATCAAGCCAGCCAGGCCCTTGGTGTAGCACCGCCAATGGCAGGTATTGCAATGGTGCGTCATCTCCCTCGTTCTCTACCAACTTTTCTTCCTCCCTATATTTTTTTGTTTCTGCGCTCACGCTCTTCGACCACTCCCCGCCTCCAGTCTCGACCGGGACCACCGCGTTCCCACTCCCGAGCGGTGAGACCTACTCCAGCTTCTATTCGTGGATTCTTGGTGTCCTTGGTGCGTCCCACATCATCAAATTAATTGCGTTCCTAAAATTCCGTTGGGAATTATTAATTAATATGTCAAATCGACCAACAGGCAAGGACGGTGCTGACGTGGACATGCGCTATGTGAACAACGTCACGACCAACCCCAACATCTTCTTTGCCCCGGGACAAACGGGCTGCTACCTCAACCTGACTTTCGTGTACGAGGTGGCGTCCTTCCGCAGCCAGATGGGCTACTTCAGCTACCCCAAGGCCACCCCGCCCAAGACCGTGGCCGGCATCACGAGCCCGCTCCGTCTGCTCTTCAACGAGACGTCAGTCGACTGCGTCCTCAACAAAGACTCCAAAAACACGGGCTCGTGCCTGTCGCCCGGTTCGACGCGTCTGCTCGGGCCCTACACGAGCGCTGACGCGGTGGGCTTCTACCTGGACCGCAACATCATGTGCGGCACCAAGCTGGCGCGGTTCTACTCGGTCGACGCCCTGAACAAGCCCTCTGGCTGGCAGCGCATTCCGAGCATTTCCGGCCGGCTGGTGGCCGTGCTGCGCGACCCCAACACCAAGCGCGTCTACCTGAGCTGGGAGGATTTCCCCGACGGCTCCGACGAGGACTACAACGACGACATGTTCTCGGTCACCTCCAACTGCGACCTCGACTATACGCTCATCCCGTGCGCCGGCGTCTCCACCTGCCGCAACCCGAACCAGACCTTCTTCTCCAGCCTGTGCGACTGCGCCTGCGCCAATCAGGACACGACCACCTGCCCCTACCCGCAGGTCTACGACACCAACTGGTGCGCCTGCAAGTGCCAGAACCCGGTCACCTGCCCCGGCAACCAGTTCTACAACTCGACCAGCTGCGCGTGCGAGTGCCCCAAGACGGGCACCTGCTCCGGCCTCTACCGGTGGAACAGCAGCCTCAGCGTGTGCGGCTGCCAGTGCCCGTCCAGCTACGACTGCCCGCAGAAGGGCCCCGGCGGCACGCCCTTTGAGTTCAACCCGACGACCTGCTCGTGCAACTGCCCCACGACCAAGCCCGCCACCTGCACGGGCAACTTTGTCTGGAACTCGGCCAACACCAACTGCAGCTGCTACTGCCCCCTCACCGCCGCCGCCGCCGGCCAGACCTGCTCGGGCAACCTGCGCTGGGACACGACCTCGTGCCAGTGCAAGTGCCCCGCCTCGCCGCCGTCTGGCGTCACCTGCAAGGCCAACGAGTACTGGGACACGACCTCGTGCCAGTGCGTGTGTCCGGCGAGCCCGCCCTCCGGCAAGGAGTGCCCCAACGCCAACTACCAGTGGAACGTCGGCGGCTCGTGCGCCTGCTCGTGCCCGAGCTCGGCCCCGAACGGCATCACCTGCTCGACGGTGGGCGCCAACTTCGCGTGGAACAGCACCGTTTGCGACTGCGCCTGCCCGACCAGCCGCCCCGCCGGCTTCTGTGGCTCCAACTCCAACGTGAACTGGGTCTACAGCACCGACCCCGCCGTGTGCGGCTGCCAGTGTCCGTCCACGGGCTCCTGCACGGGCAACTTCAAGTGGAACAACACGCTCGCCGTGTGCGGCTGCCAATGCCCGCCCACCGCCCGCGACGCCACCGGCAGCGACTGCCCCAACACCTTCTACCAGTGGAACCCGGACGGTGGTTGCTCGTGCGTGTGCCCGACCACCGAGCCGCCCACCGCCAAGTGCAGCTCCTTGGGCCTGGGCAACTTCAAGTGGAACTCGAGCTCATGCGGCTGCACTTGCCCGGCCGCCCCGCCCGCCGGCGGCTGCAAGGGCAACCTCGCCTGGACCCAGAGCTCCGATTCTAACGTGTGCGGCTGCCAGTGCCCGGCCACGGCCCAGCTCGCCGGCACGTCGTGCCCCGGCAACCAAAAGTGGAACAACTCGCGCGACTCGTGCGAGTGCTACTGCCCGGCTGAGGCCCCGGCCAGCAGCCCGTGCACGGGCAACTTCATCTGGAACTCGACCCTGAGCGAGTGCGACTGCTACTGCCCGCTCACGCCGCCCGGCGGCTCGTGCCCGGGCCACCAGGTGTGGGACCGCGACTTCTGCCAGTGCGTGTGCCCGACCGACGACCCGTGCTTCCAGAACAACACCCAGTGCAAGCAGTACCAGTGCAGCGAGAAGACCGGCGAGTGCAGCCTCGTCTACGAGGACACCTGCGCCACCCAGAAGGCCCAGTTCAACACCACCGGCTGCTTGGCCTGGGTTTGCGACAAGGACCTGGGCTGCGTGCGCCAGGCCGCCGGCTCGTGCTGCAGCAACTACACCGACTGCCCCTCGTGCGCCCTCGCTGACGGCTGCGATTGGCTCTCGGGCTCCTATTGCGGCGACTCCGGCCAGGTCCTCACCTCGCCCCTCGACAAGGCCGATCACCCCAACTGCAACCCGAGCTCGGGCCTCTCGGCCGGCGAGACCGCCGGTATCACCGTCGGTATCGTGGCCGGTGTCAGCGTCGGTGTCGGTGGCGCCGCCGCGCTCCTGGGCGCTGGCTACATCCTCTACCGCATCCTGAACAAGCCGCCTGCCCCTGAGCAGCTGCCCACCGTGGAGAACCTCGACACCGAGGCCGGCACGGACGACAACCCGCTCTTCCACGGCAGCCAGATCGAGATGACCAACCCGATGTTCTCTGCTGCCAGCGGCGGTGGTGGCAACGCTCCGGCCATGTTCGCATCGAACGGCGGCGCGGCGCCTGTCCCTGCCGACCTCCACACCCTCTAAGGCAGTAGCGGTCTTCCTTGCTCTCTTCTCCTCTTCTCCTCTGATTTTTGTGTGTTTGTGAGTCTGGACGGCGAGATAGCTCTGTTCCTTTTTGTCATTCACATTTGATTTTGTTACCTGTATTTCTACTTTGACACCAAATAGATATTTTCATACCCCAACTTGATGTTTTTGTTCAATTTATTGTTTGTACAATCAACGACAGCAAGTTGTTCTAGCACGACCGTGAGCTGTTCAAGACTCGTGCATGGCGTCAGCGTCTTCTGGGTCGTCGCTGTCCTTCCTTTCTGCGCTCTCGACGTCCATGGCCGCGACTTCGCCGCCTTGGGCCGCGGCTCTGGCCTCTCGCAGCTGCTCGTGCAGGGCCTTGATCTCCTCGCTCTCTGGCGACAGCTGGTGTTTTTCAACATAACATCAACGGTGAGCCTTCCCTAATGGCAAACCAACGGCACAAAGCTCTACCTGCTCGGCGAGGAGGATGTCCCGGAGCGACTTGTCGAACTGCTGGAGCTCGAGAAGCGCCTTGGCCCGCCGGAACAGGGCCTTCACGTTGGACGGCTGCGTGACCAGGACCTCGGCTGAGTCGTCCACCACCTGCAAGGCATCCGTCCCTCCCATGTCAGCTTGGTGTCCTCCCCTTCC
>NAVB01001345.1:0-29538 GCA_002179805.1 Acanthamoeba lenticulata | reverse complement strand
GGGTTTATAATTATATTACTGACCTTACCACTGCTTCTTTTTCCCAGTTGGACTCAATTAATCCCCCATATGAAGCCAGCCTTGTTTTGACGGGAGATGCCACAATGGACCTCACCAAGGAAAAACCTGATAAAGGCGCTATTGTTGCTGTTGCTGGTGAATCTGATGAGATTTGGCTTGGTGTTGTCCAGCGTACCACTCGCACCCGTATCTATCTGAACTGGCTGCAAAAAGGAGACGACGACATTTGGCAAAGAATGGATGGTGACGCTGACTTTGTTTCTTATTCTACTCTTCTTCATCCTGATGTCGCCCTTGATCTTGACAATCGCATCAGGCCTTCTTTATGGTCTCGTCTTGAAATACTTAGAACAAAATGGTCTGAAGATGTATGAATTGGGTGCGTCTATTTTATCATCTTTACAACTCACTGAACAAGCCGAATTTGGGTACCGCGTACGCGTACGCGGTCTGGTTAATATATAAGTGTCAGCACCGCGTACGCGTACGCGGTCTCGTTTTTTACCTGTGGCCCCGCGATTTTTAAATTTTCTTCTTTTTGAAATAAACATCCAATTCGCGTCATCCACCTTTTCTGATAAACTCTAATTTATCCTTTTTTGGTTTTTTTGTCTTCAATCAAACAACTTACCTAATTTAAAATATTTATAATAAATCTCGTTTTATTTTATTTTTCTAAATGCATTTAATTTATTTTATGTAATTTTATTTTTGAACTTAATATGCATAATAAGCATGTAATATTATTTTCACTTACGTAAAAATGCTTGTATTATCAGTTTAATGTGGTTAAAATGCTTTTATATAAATCAAATGGAGGTTTATTGCCTTATTGTTAATTTTGATTCCATATTATTTCACCAGTCATTTTTGACCTCTCATTTCAAATGAGCCCATGTTATATGAGGTCCCCACTTGGCATCAAGTTGGCTGAATACCAACTGGCTCATGCACCATTCATGGTGTTGGTGGAGTCAGCTCAGGGTGTCTGCCCTGGAGTTCATGGAGCCTGGGAGGTGTACTGCCCAGACTTGCACACTTTGGGTTTTGGCCCAGTTCAGGATTTTTGCCACCATTCTGTTGAGGTGAGGGTTGTGGCTGCTGATCTTGTTCAGATAAGTGACCATGGTGACATTGTCCAAGCAGAAGACAACACGTCCAGCTGAGAGTGACTTAGGTCAATGAGGTTGTCCATGTAGGCCAGCAAGCAGATGCCCCTGTCTCGTAGGTGGTGGACTGTTTGCTGGACAAACCAGGTGAAAGCCTACAGGGAGATACTCAGGCTGAATGGGAGGACTTGGAACACATACCGCACACCATTCCATTCAAAGGCCAGTAGGTGATAGTGGGGTGGGTCAACTTTGACGTGATGGAAGCTGTCCTTGAAGTTGATTGTAACTGCCCAGTCACTTGGCTTGGCTAGGGCTGCTAGCTCGCACAGCGTGTCAAACTTGAACTTGGGAGACTGGACGAAGTTGTTGAGGAAGCACAGGTCCATGATCATCCTCAACAGTCCAGACTTCTTGGGCACTGTGCCCATGGGTGACAACAGGGCTTGTTTGTGGTGTGAGAGAGGCTGGATAGCTTTGCTTGCTAAGATGAGAAGGCCTTGGATGGCAAAGAGAGACACATAGATGACTGCGCTGAACTCCTCCTCTGCCTCTGGGTGGGCACTGATCCCAGTCAGAGCGGCGTGAAGGACAACCTTGTTGGCCTTGTAGGTCTTGTGCAATAGCTGGATGGCTGCAGCTTCCTCCTTGGAAAAGTCACACCTGTCATTGGGTGGAAACTTGGTGAGGCTGCAGAGAGGGGCCAAAGCAAAGTGCTTGGCATCCTCAAAAAGATCATCTAGATCCTCTGTGAAGATGTTGAGGTTGAAGTTGTCAAAATGGTTGGAGTCAGCAACCAAAGGCCCAGACACTGATTTCTTAACAGCAGGCGACAGCAGCAATGAAGATGAATTGTTAGGGCTCAGTTTTTCCTTGTTGTCTGAGCCCACTTTGTTGTCGTGGAACAACCTTTCCAGACGTTCCAGTCTGGCCACAAGGCCTTCTTTGTCTTCTGACGACATGCTCTCCTGAATCGCACAGCGGGTCCGCGCGCTGACGATGCGGAAGAGACAGTGGACAGAAAAAGGACTCGTTTGTAAAAAACAACAACAACAACAAAGGAAATTCGTAGGCGAAATAAACAACAACGAAGCACGAGAGAAGAAGATGGAGGGGCTCGATGCAAAGGCGCGAGATAGGTTCTTTGTTAACGAGGAAGCTGAAGAAAATGACGTTGAGGCTGGAGGGAGGAAGGCCAAGCGGCGCCGAAGCAAAAATGTCGGGGCTGGGCGTCCGCCCCTCGACGCGGCGAGGCCGCTGCTGGCGGCTCACGTGCAGCGTGTCTTAGCACTCATTGACGACAAATTGCCACCCTCTACACGCAGCATTGAGTAACGTGCCTTGATCTCTGCATCCAAGTGTCCATTTTAACTTCACAGCTTCACCTGCAGGAGCCCATCGGTGTACACGGGCGCTGCGGGCGTGGCGCTGCTCCACTTTCGCCTGCATCATCTCGAAGCTGCCTCGGGCGTTCAGCACCCGCCTCAAGACGGCCCCCATCTTACCCGTGCGCGGCACTACATCAAGACCGCCTTGCAGCTCACCCGCGCCCGCCAGCGACGCCACCCGTGCGTTCAGCTACTACCAACTTGTCTCTTCTTCAACTTTGCCTTCCTAGACCTTACCATCTACGCCTTTCAGGGAGCGCAAGCTCGGCATAAGCTTTGTCACGGGCGAGGCGGGCGTCTACGCCGTGGCCGCCGCCATCTACCACGCTCAGGGCCGGACCGAGAAGACGTACGCATCTTCAGCTGCTCCTCTTTGCTCTCTCCGAGGTAGACCTCTTCCTACGATCGCCTCACCATGTAGCGACATCTCTCTGCCTCGCCAGGCAACGCTACGTAGACCGCGTCGAGGCCATTGCCTCCCAGTTCATGCCCGTTTCCCAAAACTGGGGCGAGTGGGAGCTTCTCTATGGCTGCGCCGGTGCGTTGTAGTCGTCGTTGTTGTTGTGGCGTCTTGTCGAACCTTACGAGACTCACCACTTTGTGTGTCGCGAAGAATAGGTTACATGTACGCCCTCGACTTTGTGCGTCGGCACACGGGGAGCGACATTGCGTCGCCCCTGCTCGCACGGCTCGTCCCAGCGGCCTTGTCGTACGGCCAGCGCTACGCCGAAGCTCAGCAGCGACGGCGGCGCGCTCGCGCGGGCGAAGGCACTGCAACAACGCGGACGGGGCCACCCCTCATGTACGCCTGGCACGAGAAGGAGTACTTTGCTGTGGCCCACGGCATCAGTGGCATCCTTCTCCTTCTGCTTTTCCAGCCCGACCTACTCGACCGTACGTAGCCGTGCTGTCTCGCATGATCTCATCACAACGCAAATCCCAAAACAAATCGCAACAACAACAACTACAACACAGAGTGGCATGAGTCCGGCGGTCAGCGGTCCGGCCGCGCGATGGTAGAAGAGACCATCGACTGGCTGATGACGACGCGACTTCCCAGCGGAAACTACCCAACGCGACTGGACGGTGAAGGCGATCGCCTGGTGCAGTGGTGCCACGGCGCCACCGCCATCGGCCTGCTCCTCCTCCGCGCCCATGCAGTCTTTGGCAAGTCGGCCTATTTCCACGGCACGCACCTCTTTCTCTCTCTTTTTGTGATCATGAAAACAAGTGCAGTCTTACATTTTGAGAATACACAAAACAGAGGCGGAAGCGATTGGAGAGGTGGTGTGGCGGCGCGGCCTTCTGAAGAAGGGCGTGGGCCTGTGCCACGGCATCTCTGGCAACGCCTATGTCTTCCTCCACCTCTTCCGCGTACGCCGCCCGTCCTTGTCCGCGCCTGGACGGCACTGATGATGCTGATGGTGATGTTTAGGCCACGCGAGACACGAAGCATCTGGAGCGCGCGTGGGCCTTTGCCCACTTCTCCATGTCAGATCAATGCGCCGCCGAGGCCTGGAACAAGCCTGACGAGGTGCGTGTTGGGGGATGTGTGTTGTACGATCATCATCTCGCGCAACACCTGTGACTCATGCGCTCGCACGTACACACAGCCCTACAGCTTGTTCAACGGGCTGGCCGGATCCGCCTGGTTCTGCTCTGATCTTGCGCGCGTGGTGGAGGCGGCGGCCGCTGCCGACGAAGCGCGACTGCGCGCTGCACTAGGCGCGGTCTGTTTCCCCGCGTGTGATCCCTTCTCGGCCAGCTGAGATTTATTATTCTGAAAAGAAAAAAATAAAATGTAATATTTTGTGAAATTTTTCCAACTCCAAATGAACTTAAAAGAGTCTACAACAAATAAAAGCGAAGAAAGCACCACAAACGAAGCAAACAATGGCGACGTTGGAAGATGGACAAGATGGCAGCCAAACGACTGAGGAAGTGAAGGAGGAGCAAATTGTAGCGGAGAAGAACGGCGACGAGGGCAAGGCGGAGGAGAAGAAGAAGACCAGTGCGAACTACTCGATCTACATATGGAGGGTGCTCAAGCAGGTGCACCCCGACCTGGGCATCTCGAAGGCCGCCATGGTGATCATGAACAGCTTTGTCAACGATTTGCTCAAACGCATCGCTTCGGAGGCAGCCCTGCTGGCCCGCTACAACAAACGGCATACCATCAGCTCGCGCGAAATACAGACGGCCGTCCGGCTGCTCTTACCTGGTACGCCCCTCGAGGACGCTGACGCTGTCTCCTGTTGATGGACTTTGTGCTGAACGTGGGTTGTCTTGCTGGTGGTGCGCGAAAGGTGAACTGGCAAAGCACGCCATCTCCGAAGGCACGAAAGCAATCACCAAGTATTGCAGCCATTTCGAGGACTCACGAGTCGCTGATGAGGAGCAAGAGAATGATGATGACGATGACGAGGACGAAGACGATGATGATGACGATGATGATGATGAAGAAGTTGCAGATGAGGAAGAGGAGGAAGAAGAGGAGGAAAGGAAGGAGAACGTACCCGCGTCGGATGAGGTCGAACCGCGTAAGGAGATCGAGCATGACGAGAAGAAGGAAGAGGTCGCCCACGAAGTGGAGAAGGAGCCACCGGCCATCAAGGCCGAAGGTGAACGGAAGGCGCCCAAGAAGCCCAAGACGGCTTACATGTTCTTCTGCGAACATCACAGGTCACTCATCAAGGGAGAGCGTCCGGACCTGCCCTTCACCGAAGTGATGAAGGTGCTGGGGCAGCGGTGGCGCGAAGCAGACGAAGAGGGCAGGGCCGCCTTTGTGGAGCTGGCCAACCAGGACAAGGCGAGGTATCAAGCAGAGATGGCCGCCTCCCAATCCTCTTGAGTCGGTTTCCACACGTAATAAATTAAGAAGCAGGGAAGCCCGGTCTTTCCCGTATCTCCTCGCGGGTTCGGCGAATCAGCCGGAATGGCAAATAAAAAGGCAAACCGGCACACGAAAGACACACCAGACTCGTGGCTTACCGATACACGCAGCACAACCACCCGTAACAGGAGCACCACCATGAACGCTCGGCAACAGCAGACTCATCCGGATAACACCAGCGTCAAGATCACCTTCGCGGAGAACCGCTTCATCGCGCTATCTTCTCACGCGTCCTTTGCCCAGCTCTCGGACAAGATCTACCGCGCTTTCAACATTGATAAAGCCGCCACCGTTCAAGTGCACTACACCGATGACGAGGGCGACCGCATCAGCGTCTCGTCGGACGACGAACTCGCATGCGCTCTTGCCTTGGTCGCCCCTGGCCGTCTTCTCCGCCTGTTTGTGGACACCACCGTTGTGCCGTCGACTCCAGTGGCCGCTGACATCACGCCCACCGAGCCCGCTGGTGTTGAACAAGAAGCCAGCGAGGCCAAACCGACCACCATCATCATCAAGGCCGATCAAGAGGAACCAGCATGTGCCACTGGAGCCGCGGCGCTGATGCTCGAGCTTGCTAAAGCGGGCATCGTCGACATTCCTGAGAAGCGTTGCGCCCGCGTACTCGCCAGGTTTGACGGTGACATGAACAAGGCCGCTGAGGCCATCCAACGCTGTCATTTGCGCAAGCAGCTCCGCGCGATGAACAAGCCCGATGAACACCAAATCGAGGCTCGTGCAGAGCGGCGCCAGGCCCGCCACAACGAAAGGCTCGCAGCTCGCCTTGCTCGCCAGGAGTCGCGCTCCAAGTGCGTGGACAAGCAGCAGGAAAAGAAGGTCTCCGAGTTGCCGCCCGAGGTCGACGCCCTGGTTGCCTTCATGGCCGACAAGGGCTTGACGGCTGGCCGCGGCAAGTGCGTGGCGGCCCTGCGCAGGAGCGGCGGCGATTTCGAAGCATCCAAAGCCGCGCTTCTGTCCTGGTCCACCAAGCAGCAGGAAAAGAAGCGGGGTCATCAGCACAAGGTCGCCACTACCGAGGCCGAGTATGCCGCGCAGCTGGCCAAGCTCCACGAAATGGGCTTTGATGACGATGGCACCGGCCGGCCCAACGCGGCGGAGAGGCTCCGCAGGCGCAACATGCGCCTCTTGGCCAAGTTTGGCGGCAACGTGGAGCAAGTGGCCCAGCATCTGAATACCATGAAGGAGCAATGTCAGGCCAGGATGGCCGAGCGCAAGGAGCGCAAGGAGCAGCCAGTGCCAGCCGAGTTGGAGCTGCTCGTCGCACAGCTCGAGAAGGGCTGTGGTGCCAAGGCGGGCCACGAGAACCCCGAGTGGACTCGCAGGCGCAATCTCCGCCTCCTGAAGAAGCTCGACTGCCACCAGCGCCTGCTGATCGGCAGACATCAAGAGCTCACGCAAACCAACACCCGACCAGGCCAGCTTTCATTAAGTTGCTAGAATCTGGAAAAAAAAAAGACAACATCACCAGCACATATCCCTTCGTCACTTCCCACTAAAGTGCATTGCTCATATGAGGCTTATGATACAAGTTTTCTTCATTCGTTTGAGCGATCAAAAGAAAGGGTTGCTTCTTCTCGATTTTGCGTGTCATCCTTGCGCAGGGGCCATGCTAATCTTCTCTGTATTGTTCCAATTTCTAACAGGTGGAGCCTCCCTTTCGGGAGGTCCATCATGCACTTCCTTTGCCAGCTGCTTTGTTCTCTACAACTCATGGTGGTAAGCTGGGTTGTGGGATAGACGGATAACTTTTTCTTCTCTTTTTCAAATCAAGTTCGCCGGAAGCGTTATTTTTTCGGCTGAATGTCTTCATGTCATGTACATGCGCTGATGGATACGGCCACACTGCGCAGAAAGCACCGCTTCCCATCCGAACAGCGAAGTTAAGCTGCGCCAGGCGGTGTTAGTACTGGGGTGGGCGACCACCCGGGAATCCACCGTGTCGTATCCTCCTTCCTTTTGCTGCTTCCTCTTTTACGCTATCATGTAGATACAAACTTGTGCTCCTTCTACGACTTGCTCTCCTTGCGGAAAACAATGCATGGTCTTTGGTTTGGCTTGCTTTTCTCTTCTTGGGGCCCTTGCGTGAAATTGCTTTTTAATAAACAAGACAGGCAATAGATGGAGGCGCCAGCAAATCAAACTGGCAACAACGTGAGGGGGGAAGCCCTACAAGAACCTGCCGAGGACAAGGCTACGGCTGCGGCAACACTGCTCGACTTGCAAAGTCAAGAAAATGAGAGGAAGCGAAAGGGTAGCACAACGAAAAATGAAGGCAAGGAGGTAAAGAAGAAGAAGAAGAAGGAGCTGGCTGAGGACGACTTCTCGCCTTTCATCTGGCAGGTGTGCCAGCAAGTGCACCCAGACCTGACCATGTCCAAGAAGGCCATGGGGATCATGAACGACATGGTTGTGCTCTTATTCGAACACATCAAAGAGGAGGCTTTCCGAGTAGGCGAGACCTACCATCAACGACAAAACTTCACCCTCACCTGCCGTGAGATCGAAGCGGCTGTCAAGCGGCTCTTGCCCGGTACGGTCCATACATCACTGCAGGCGACGGGTCCCTTCTGACGTCAACTCTGGTGTTTTGGTAAAGGGGAGCTGGGTGGGCACGCTATTTCTGAGGGTAGGAAAGCAGTCCGCAAGCACAGTCATCTTTATCCCAGTCCCCTTGCCACAGAGCCGCAGGAAGATCCTCCTGGCCATGAGTGAGCTGGACGAGACTTCGTCTCACCAGATCAACCAAATAAAGCAGCATTCATTCATTCCAAGGATGTCTCTCAGCCGCGAAAGAGGAGAGGAGTTGTGGAGCTGTTCTCGGCGGGAAGGTCGTCCCTCTTGGAGCGGAAGAACAAGTGGCGTCGGGGCCGCGACGTGGGCTCATCGAACAGTTGGTTCAGGCCTGGGCTGCCCGCGCGGCTTTTGGTGGTCAGGCTCATGCCCTCGTCGTCCCCTTCCTCTTCGTCCACCTCCTCGACCTCCTCGTCCCGGTCGTCGGCGCCGCCGTTGCAGTGTCGGCCCAGCAGGCACCGCCACACATAGGGGAACACCTTGCCGTACCTGCCATACAAATATTAATTAAGTTCTTTTAAAAAAATTATGATACAAATATAATAAGTTAACTAAATGCAAAAAGAGAGAAAAATGTAAAGAACGGGCGAGATGGCGCAACCAGAGAAGGAGGAGAACGAAGAGGCTCAGGGAGGCCAAGGCGGTGTAGCCCATGAGGGGCCAGAAGCCCACCTCGGGCAGGTCGTGCAGGTTCATGCCCATGAGGCCGCCCACGAGCACGAGCGGGAGCGTGACCGTGCCGGTGAGCGAGATCAGCGCCTCGAAGCGCTGCCGCCGGGCCTCCTTGCGGGCCTCGGCCCGCCGCCGGGCCTGCTCGCGCCGCCGCGATTCGCGCTTCTCCGCGCGCCGCAGCCGACGCTGGGTCTCGAGGTGGACCGACTCGACGATGCTCAGGACGTGCTCGATCTCCTCCCGGATCTTCTGCTTGGCGCTCGCAATGCCCAACACCCGGCGCGACGTCGTGAAATACTCGGCGTACTCGGACATCCCGCTGCACGCGTCGCTCGACAGCCCCAGCGAATACTTGATCATTTGCATCTGTAGGAGAAAAAAAATGAATAAATAAATGATTAGAAAAACAAGCAAACAAACAACAAAAAATTAAAAAATTAAAAAATTAAAAAATATAATATAGAGCCGTACGGCGACGGCGCGGAGGCGAAGGCGGTCGCGCTCAAGCGCGTCAAAGGAAGACAAGTGGAGGTGTTCGGCGACGCGGGCCGACATGCGCGAAAGCTCTGACAAGACGCTCGACTCGCCTCGCCTGCTCGCAGCGGCATGATCAGCTCTCCGGCTTTGTTTGCACACAGATGGCGACGGCGGCGTTGGTGGAGGAGGAGACGCACGTGTGGAGGTCGAGGAGGAGATAGACGCCTTGGTAGACGCGGGGCCACGTCACGCACTCGAAGCGCGGGCGGGCGCCCTGGCCGAGCCAGCTGAAGGCCACGTTGCCCTCGACCGACAGGCCGAGGTATCGGTTGCGCCGGTGCGGCAGGATCTGCTCCAGCCCGGAGCCGCCTCCGCCGCCGCGGCAGCCGCGACGGCCGTGGTGCATGGCCTCTGGCAGCAACACGTCCGGCGTCATGCTGTCGACATTGGACGCTGGAATTTGCGCAATTTTTGAGTTTTTGGTGAGTAAATCATTGAAAATAATAATAATAAATAATAATAATAATAAATAATAAAAGGAGAGGGTTGTACCTCGGGTGAGGTGGTGAAGGTACTCGCGCAGGTCGCGCTTGGTGGGCTGCCGATCGATCACCACCACCGAGTGGTGATGGGCGTACTGGAGCGCCAAAACAAATAATAAGAAATAAATTATTAAAATAAATAAATAAATAAATAAATAAAGAGGACGTACGGCCGAGTAGGAGATGCGGCGGGGCGGATGGAGCGAGTTCTCGTGGGGCAGATGGACGAGCCAGTTCCCGATGCAGCTCAGCGACACTCGCCCGTCGCCGTAGAGGGCGCGGGCCAGCTTGCCGAGCGAGTCGGCGTGAGGCCCAAAGTGGGGCGCCGCGAGCGTCGAGCCGGCTCCGCCGTAGTCGCCGGCTTTGTCGTCCCGGTCCTCCTCCTGCCCCAGCGCCCAACCGTGGAAGACGCCGCGCACTTTGTGCTTGAACTTGGCCATGAAGAGCCACGTGCGCAGGCGGTCGAGCGTCAGGCGCTGCATGGGGTCGGGCCGCCAGTCGAGGTGGAACAAGAGGAGGCCGTTGCCCAGCGGGTACAGGATGAGCTCCACCTTGGTCACCGCCACCTGGCAGCACTCTCGGTCACCATCATCATCATCATCGCCATCCTCAATGTTGTCGCCATCCCCAGACAAGGGGTCGCCCTCGCCGGCCAGCGGATCGTGCGGGTCGCCGCCCAGCGTGTTGCTCGAACTGCGCACGACGACAACGTCGCTCATGAGCATGATGATGATGATGATGAAGAAGAAGAAGAAGAAGAAGAAGAAGACGGACGAACCTCTCGATCGAGATGCGGTCCGCGTGGGGATGGGCCCACAGGGACACGTGCGGGAAGACCATGCGGCGCACGCTGTCGTTCATGACCAGGCGCTGGCACTTCCACACCTCCATATCCTCGAAGCCCTTGGTGTCCTCCCCGCCGACGACCTCCTCGACCATCTCCTCCTCGTCCCCGTGGCCGTTGGCCCCGTCGGCCTTGCTCGCGGCGGGACGCCACCCGCGCGTCGTGGTGGCCGCGGCGTTGACGTCTTCATCGCTGTCGCTGCTGTCGTGGTCAGCACCGCGGCGGCCGAGCCCAAAGGCCTGCTCCTTGGCCGAGCGGTTGGCCCGGTAGTACTTGACGGTGTCGTCCCACCCGAGGATGTGCTTGAGGTAGGCCGACAGCTCGGCTACTCGACAGCGAGGCACAGGTGTCAGCCCAAGGGGCGGGCACAGCAAGTTGTTGTTCTTGTGGGCGGCGTACCGAGCTCAAAGGGGACTGTGCGGTTGATGTCCCACAGGAACTCGCGCTGGCCGGTGTCTGGGCGGACGACAAAGCGCTGGAGGAGCTTGTCCATGAGGAGGTAGCGCGCGAGGCGGACCCCTTCTGCGGGTTCGTTGTTGTTGGCAGCAGGAAGGTCGCCCCAGTGGAACGGCAGCACCAGCGCCGTCTGTGCCACCAGGCACTCATACGACTGGCGCTGTTGCTCTTCTGACTGCGGCTGTTCTGCTGTTCAATTAATTAAATCAATTGGAACCGCATACGTCTCGGAATCGGCCAGGCGGAGGTACCCATTCAATCAATCGTGCTCTTGGACTGTCTTGTTACTGGACCGGCCAGTGGCCCGGCCTCTTTCTCTGACCATGACTGTTCCGCGCAGTGGAGTTGACGAGCAAACTGCCAGCAATTCGTGCGAAGCCTCCCCCAAGCGCCCGGCAGCAGAACCGAACTGAAACCAGGAGCATGGAGGCGCTGCCGCCCGAGTTGGAAGAGCAGATACTGAGCTTCGTGGTCGTCCGCGCCCGTTTCACGCCTGATGTTTATGCCGTCGGCAGCCGAAGCTCGGCCGCTTCAGCGCCGCTGCAGCCAGAGGGGGCGCTGAACTGGCGCGAGCAGAGGGAGCTTGAACAGCGCCGCTTGGTGTGGGCCAGCACGAGGCTGCGGGAGGCGACGCGCTTGATGCTGGTCTGCCGCCGCTGGCTGCACCTCCTCTCGGACTGGCCCCAGTGGCTGGACCTCTGGCCTCCAAGCACGGACAGTCGTCCAGCACCAGCTGGCCTAACACGACGAGAGCAGTGGATGAGGGCGAAAGGCGTCCACGACCTTGCCACACAGTGGAGGCAGGGCATGATACGGTGTGAATGCCCAAGGCTTCTCTTTGTGCTGCGCTGCGCGGCCTGACTTGCCTCTTTATGTGGACCAGAACATGGAGAGGCCCCAATCCATCCGTGGCCACGCTGATCCAGCATAGCCTGGACAGCCCTCCAGGCCAGCAAGTGGATGGTGACCGCCACCTCGTCCATGTTGGTCATCTCGTACCTCAATAATGGCTGCTGACCCTGGCCATAGGTCCGTTGCTCCCCGGCCAGGTCTTCTACGAGTTTGATCGCGTTTGCATCCGCCTGCAGCAAGTCGACCGCACGCTCTTCCTGCTGTGCCGTGTGCCCTTCCTCCCCCTTCGGTGGATGGAGCCACCCATCGACGGCAATCAAGAAGACAAGGACGACGATGACGCTGACGTGGAGCAGGTGATGAGACGTGATGGCGGAATCACCGCGTGGCTTCAGCGCCAGTACGACAGGTTCTTCTACGGCGTGAGCCTTCACGCCGGCTCCCAGGCGGCCAACGTTGCAAACAAGTTGGGCGTGGACCAGCCCGAAAGCTTCCACCTGGCGGTCGAGGTGGCGCTCGACCGAGTGCCGCCCTACCACCACGCCCTGGCCTACAAAGTAGCGGCCTTTAAACCCTTTTAACCTCTTTGTTTTCACGACCAACAAGCGTTGGTCCAGCCAGAGCTCACTCTCTTTACGCTCTTGATTCAGCTGGCGTGCATTCGTACAGACGTCTTGGTGGGTATCTTCCACACATTTTACGACACAGGTCTGTCGGCGAATCGAACGCTGACACTTGACGTGCGGTATGTCCGCGCGTGCGATCTTCGCGACTTGAGCTGACCAAGCCTCCTCTCCTCTTCGTGTACATGTGTGCAGCGATAACGTGCAATGGACGCTGCGAGCCTGTGGCGCTCAACGCCACTTGGACGTGGCGATTGGTTTCTGCTTCTCGGATCGCCACCGCCGCAGCGTTGTCGCTCTCTTTGGCCAGGTACAGAACTCAACCAACATCGTCCTTTTCGTGGCTGACCACGAGCGAAAACGCACAGGACGTGCAATACTACGGGCCTTTCATGCTCGACATGCAGCGCAAAGCGCCTCCTCCGGTGTCCGTCATCACATCGCGGCCTTCGGCGGACCCGCTGGTGCTTCGGTGGGACGTGGCGGCGCTCGAGGCGCACTGGCGCGAAAAGGGAGAACCACTCGTTGACCCCTTGTGGGCCCACCTCGCCCACTGCCACCACGCGGCCCACCTGGCCTGCGTGCAGACCACCCGCCTCTGGCACGGCCGCTTCCGGTACCATTGACTCTCTTTGCGCTTGCTTGCCTGCTTGCCCCAAGGCAACGATGCAACGACGTGACGAGGTCGTTTGCTGGGCGCAGAGCGTGGGCGGAGCGCAAGTACGCCAGCCTGTCGGAGCTCAAGTATCAAGCCCGAGCAGGCGCGAAGCAAGTCTGGTGTGCCCGCCCACCCCGGGCCGCGGACCAGCCGGGAGTAAAGGGGAACAAAGACTCTTGAAAATGTAATGAAAACAACAACAACCTGGACCTGACACACATCACGCTGTCGCGGGACGGGCGAGGAGGATGTCGTTGGCGATGAGGGTCCGGGCCAGCACTTCGCGCTCGGCCCAGGTCTCCAGCGGGACATCGCCCAGCTTGATCCAGTCGTGCTGCGCGTGGAGCAAGATGTACTCGATCCCGACCGCGGACTGGGCAGTCACAAAAAACACGCACAAATACGTTAGAGGCCTCTTCGTTGGCTGGCTGCTTGGGCGCGAGCGGGCGGGCCGGCACGCACGTCGAGCGGGAACTCGAGGGAGCGGGGCTGCTTGGCGCCGTAGGTACGCGGGTTGCGCGCGGCGTAGTAGAGCACGGCGGCCTGCTCCTCGACCACGAGCCGCTGGCACTCGCGGCGCAGCAGCCGCACCTCGCAGTCGGTGGCGGCGGCCAAGTCGACCTGCGCGCTCCGGGCCAGGGCCTCGCGCTCGTTGGCCGTCAGGAAGGGCGGCAGGCAGTTGTGGATGTAGGCCACGCCCATCCGGTCGGCGGCCAAGTCCACCGGCATCGCCTGTGGCGCGTGCGGCCAATGAACGATCAGCCCTTTCGCGTTCTCGGTCAAAGAGGGAGAGATGAGGCAAAAGACGCACAGCGAGGAGGCCGTCGAGCAGGTGCTTGGCGGTTTCGAGGAAGTGGCCGCGCTCCTCGCGCACGGCACGCAGCTTGGCCTTGGCCGACCCGAGGAAGCTGGCGTAGTTGCGCGGGAGGGCCGCGACCAGCCCGACCTCCTCCTCGGCCACTTCGATCCCGCGCGGCACCATCTGGAACAGGAGAAGGAGGACGATGAGGAGGGGGATGAGCACAAGCCAAAGATGGCTTTAGAGACCAGAGCCGAGGCGGCGGCGGACCTTCTCGAGGAGGTCGAGCCAAGAGCAGTTCTGGGCCGTGGAGACGGTCAGGTGGAGCGAGTGGGCGTCGTCAGTCGCGACGGCCTGGTGGACCCAGCCCCGCGGGAAGTAGAGGAAGTCCCCGGCGTGCAGCACGACGTCCATCACAGGCTCGCCGATCTCGCTCTGCTCAAAGTTGCCTGCAATGGCCATTGTCGTGTCGACAAAGTAGTCAACACATTGTTGATGCAAGAGGTTGGTGGGGGTGACGATGATGCTGAAAAAGAAGAAGGTGTTCTGTACGCGAGGAGAAGCGGGCCAGGTTGGAGGCCTCGTCCAGGGGCGCGTAGATGCGCCACCGCTTGCTGCCCTCCAGTTGCAGCACAAACGCCTCGATATCGTCTGGATTTTTCATTTATTTATTAGTTTTTGATCAGAATTTGATGTCCAAAAAATCAAGTAAAATAAAATAAAATAAAATAAAAATACGTGCCGTAATGTGGGGAGAAGCCCTGGGTGGCCGCCGGGGTGAGGTACACGTTGGCGCCCATGCCGTAGCCAAAGTACTCCTGGAGGCCCTCGAGCAGGGCCCACACGCCGTCGCTGTAGGTCGCCGGGTTGAGCATCCGCACCGAGCAGCCTTCGTCAAAGAACCGCTGCACCGACTCGGGGTCGGCCCGGCCGTCCGGGTTGTGCGTCCGCCGCTTCCCGTCTGGTCGCACGCAAAGAAGAGGCGTGGCCGCGTGAGTCCACGCTGGTGGTGCCTTACGCATTCATTCCAAGCATTCCATACCTTGGTAGGACGTGATGTCGAGGTTGCGGGTGAAGTGGATGTCAAACTTTTCCAGGAGGCCGCGCGTGAGGTCGTCCTTGGTAATCAGCCCCGCGTAATAATCTGCACGTGAATCTGGTGAGTCAGCCGCGACGCGTCGACCAGACGACGGCGGCGGTGGTGGCGCACCTTGGAGAGGCCGCGGTCGCTGCACGAGGAGCGGGGCTTGCTCCCAGTACTTGTCAAAGAAGTCGTCGGCCGTCGTGGTGCCGCCCAGCAACCACTCGAACAGGGCCCGGTCGCGCTTGCCCGCCCACCCGCAGGGAGCGCCGCCCGTCTTTTCCTCGTCGTGGCCCTTGCCCTTGCCCTTGTCCTGGCTCTCGCCGCCATTCTGCGTGGTCGACGCGGCGTCGACGTCAGCGCCGTCGGCATCCGCATCGGCGTCGACAGCAGCGGTTTCGTCGATGGGCATCTCGTAGAGGCGGCCCTTGCGCAGCATCCAGCCAAAGATCGAGTAGCGTGGCCTGCGCGCGCGGGTAAGCGCCTAGACTTATATGGGACACGATTCAAAAGGCCGGGGGAGAAGACGTGCAGCACTACCGTGAGCCGGTGACGGGCGTGACGACGTGGTCGCGCGGGACCTCAAAGGCCACCACCGAGTTGAACTCGGGGACGTAGGTGCGGCCGCCCTCGAGGTCCTCCAGCAGGCCGCCGTACTCCTCCTTCCAGTCCTCGGTCAGGTAGTAGATCACTGCCAGCTCGCGCGAGTACTCGACTCCGTCGATCGTCTTGAAGGCCCTGCGGTCCTCACCATCATTAACATCATCGTCAGTGGCGTGATGAGAGACGGGCAAGATGTACTTGTCGTCGTGTGCGGCAATGTGGTCGCCACCAACGTAGCGCGCGGCCTGGAACGTGTTTTCGATTACGTCCTCAACATCTGTGACGTCCATAGTGGCGAGCCGGTGAGACCACACGAGTTGTTCGTCCTCATCTTCAACGTTTGCGTTTGTGTCGAGTGCACACGAGATCGTACCGTGCTCGTCAGCGCGTTGCCTCTTCTCGGGCTTGAGGAGCTGCTGCGAGAAGATGTTCAGGATGGCGTCGCTGTTGGGGAACAGCTTGGAGGACATGAAATGGTGCTGCGCGTTGTTGTAGGTCGTCGGATCGCTCGGGTCATAGTTGGCCTTGGACTCGAGCCACTCCTCTGTGTCAGGGGTTCCATGTGCTGACGTCAGCAACATCAATCTTGTGGAATTCATAGCGCGGAATGTGAGAAATGCGTGCGTGCCTTTGCTCATATGCTCAAAGGTGTGGAGGATGCGGCGGGCGACGGGCTCCGGCAAAAAGTTGGAGATCTTAAGAAGGCCGCCGTTCTGGCGGACGCGCTCACGCAGGTCGTCGTACTGCCGCATCCAGTCGCCCAGCTCAAAGTGGAGCCGTCCATAGAGCGACGCTTTTCTGCTCAGTCAACAAATGACCGCAGCACACAATGAGCAAGTCCAAAAGCAAGTCCTCCGAGGAGGGCACTGGGCTCTTGTAGGCGATGACATACGCGAATTGGTCGGCAGCGGCGTCGATCCACTGCGAGATCTTGAAGCGGCCCTCGCCCGAGTCCATGTCCATCACAGAGCCCATCAGCTCGCTCACCTGCTCGATGAACGCGTTGCGCCTCGGGTCATCCTGTGGATCAATTTCATTAGTAAGTTTAAAAAAAAAAAAAAAAAACAAACAAACAAACAAACAACAGAAAAAGCTTGTACCTCGTTGTCAGAGTGGACGAGGCCCATGTACTGCAAATAGCCGAGAGGCAACGACTTACGGGCCTCGATGTTCTCCTTCTCGAGGCATTGGAGGCCCGACGCGAGCGTCTGCTGGAACAGGCGGCTCCAGGTGGCCCGCTTGCCCGGCGCCAGGAGCACGTGTAGCGAGTGCTTGGGAGCCTCAGCCTTGTTGCTGTGGAGGGGCGTCAGGGTGAAGGCCATCTGCTTGGGAATGTAGGCCAAGTCTCCAGCCCCGAGAGTGAACTCCTCGACCTCCTCCACCATCTCCACCATGCCGTCTTCCTCTTCCTCTTCCTCCTCTTGCTCTTCGTCTTCGCCATCTTCTTCGTCGTCTCGGCCAGCACGCCCCGCGGGCCTCTCTGTGTTCGCCACACAGGAAACGCAGATGACACGTCAGCACAGGGCCATGCCACGTCAGCATGGCAATGGTCGTGGGAGGAGAAGAGACGCACGAGAGAAGACACGGAGGAGCTGAGCGCCCTCGCATTGGAACACAAAGACGTCGACCAGCAGCTGCTCGCGTGTTGCCGCAGCCTTTTCGCCATCTTCTGTGGTGGCCGCTGCTGATGATGACGATGAAGAAGAGGAAGACGAGGATGTAGACGAAGATGAGGTGGAGGGAGCAACCGGGATGTCAAAGGTGATTGTTGAAGCCGCCGATGAAGGAACCGTCAGCTTCGAGAAGTCGAAAGACGAAGAAGAGGAAGAGGACGAAGCGCCAAAGTTGAACGAGATCGAGGACGAAGAGGTAGCGGAGGTCGGAATGGTCAGGTTGGAGAAGTCGAACTTGGGAGCCGACGAGGATGACGAAGAGGAAGAAGAAGCTGCCGATGGGGCAGAGGTGGACGGGATGGGCGCGAGCACAAGCTCGAGGGAGGCGCCCGCGGCGCCCCAGAAGGCGTCGGTCATGGCCAGCAGGCGAGCCAAGGACGCTACATGCGACGGCAGGTTGAAGAAGCGCACCGTGTGGCCCTTGGCGACGTAGGCGTAGACAGCCTCGGCGCTCACCGGCATCTTGCGTGAAGGCAAGCCTGGAGCGTTTTCGTGGGTTAAATCCTGATTCTGGTGGAAGCGCAGGCACAGGCAAGATGAATGGGGCATACCTTGAGTGCTGGCGCAAACGCCGGGCGTGGGCAGAACGAGAATGTCATCTTTGAAGGTGAATTGGTACGTGGAGTCGTCCAGAAGCGTCTTGAGCGCAGCCCAATCGCCAAACACATTCTGCTTGACGAAATCAGAGGAACCATCTTCCTCACCCTCTGCGTCTTCGCTTTCGTTGTTGGCGACCAGCACTTGCTTGCCCTCGAATTCCTCCTCAAATTCGAGCGTGGAGAGTGGAGCAAGCATTTGGGTGAAGAAGGCCTCAGCCTCATCGCGTGACGGCAGCGTCAGAGCGGATGCAAAGAGCCCGTACAGCTTCTCCTCGGGCGCGGGACTGGCCATCTCAGTTTCCTTCTTGCGACGCTTGGAATCGTCGGCGGCTTTAGTGTTGCTCTTTTGCTTACCTCGCTTTCCGTTGGATGCAGGCAGTCCCCACCTCCTCTTCATGATTTCCAACACAGGATAATCTTGCGAGATCGCGATTAATCGCTGCTCCTGGTTCTCTTGGCCACGATTCGTGCATAGAATCGAAAGTCACGCGGCATAGCTGACGAATTTCTTGTGCAAACTTTCTGTCGACACTACTCAAGCAGGATGGCGGGAAGAGCGAGAGATGCGGGCTGCACGTTGAGTCCAATTCGTGCCCTTCTCCCGTCGTCCACTTCGCGAACTGCCCGGCCTGTTTCTTGCCTTACAGCTCTTCTTCAATCGCGATGCAATCAAATTGAATCGTTCCCGGTGCGGCATGCATCGTCCTCGTTTGATTTGGCCCACTACCCACCGCCACCTGAGTCCGGCGAGGCTGCTCACTTTGCCCCGGCTTCCTTCCCGTCTCACTCGTCCGCTTCTTACTTCCACTTCGAAGTACTTCACCAGTCCAAGCGGTCGGGCGCTCGAGTTGGCCGCATCCACACTCCGCACGGTGCTCATCCCTTGGCCTTTGCCCTGTGCTTGTGCTTGATCACTCGCTTGTTTCTTCCTGTGCTGACGTTCTGTCTTGGCTTGAGTCCAGGCGTGATCGAGACGCCTGGCTTCGTGGCCGTTGGCACCAACGGCACGCTCAAACATGTACGTGCATGCCCCTGTGCCGCGTCGCGCAACGTTAGCGAAGTCGCGCGCAGCATTCATGACCAAGCATGACCTGCTGTGCTGCCTGGGACAGATCTCGACTATCCACGGCGGCGAGATGGGCGTACAGGCCATGTTCATGAACACCTACCACCTCCTCCTGTAGAGCACCTTCTCTTCTCCTCTCCTCGGCATGCTCATTGGCTGACCGCTGGTCCTGCGACGTCAGGCATCCGGGTCCCGAGGTGGTCCGCTGCGCTGGCGGCCTGCACAAGTTTATCCGCCACAAGGCGCCCATCATGACCGACAGCGGCGGCTTCCAGGTGATGTCAATGGCGTCACGCGACCAGTTTATCTACTCCCACCAGCTGCCCTCGGGGCAGGCCGAGGCCGACGGGGAGCCACCGATAGAAGAGCTCGGCGTGGGCGATGAGCGGTCCAAGCGGCTGCTGGCCCGAGCCCGCGAGCGCGAGCGGAACGAGGAGCAGGGCTACATCAGCCTCGTGCAGCGGATCAACGAGGACGGCGTTTTCTTCAAATCGTACCGGGACGGCGCCGAGGTGATCCTCACGCCCGAGTCCTCCGTGGGCTACCAGAAGAGCCTCGGGGCTGACATCATCATCCCGCTCGACGAGTTGCCGCCCGTCAATTGTACCGACCGCCGCCGGCTGCTCGACTCGCTCCACCGCACACACCGGTGGGAGGCGCGGTCGTTGCTGGCCCACAAGCGGGACCCGCGTGACCAGGCCATGTACGGCGTCCTCCACGGCGGCATCGACCGCGAGCTGCGCCAGCTGTCCATCGACTACCTCACCCAGCTGCCCTTTGACGGCTTTGCCATCGGTCCGGCCTCGCCCGCTCGTCCACTCGAAAGGACAACAACAACGCTGGGACTGACTCTTTCATCAACACAGGTGGCAGCGTCGGGCGCAACAGGGCGGACCTGACGTCGCTGGTCGAGTGGATGTCGCCCCGGCTGCCCAAGGACAAGCCCTGCCACCTGCTCGGCATCGGTGTGTTCATGTTGCTGCCGCGTGATTGACCAGGTCGGCGTGCTGACTGTGGACCGCTTGCTGTGGCCGCGACCGCAGGGGACGTGGAGAGCATCGGCGACTGCGTGGTTTTTGGCATCGACACGTTTGACTCGGCCTATCCGACGCGGATCGGCCGGCACGGGACCATCCTCACAAGGCAGGGCAAGAAATCGATCACGAAGATCGAGAACAAGCACCGCCATGAGCCCATGGACTCTGAGTGCAGCTGCTTCACGTGCCAGAACTACACCGCGAGTGCGTCGTCCTCCCTCCCCCTTGCTTGAGTTGATGGTGCCTCACGGTGTTTTGTGATGCATGGGCCTAGGCTACTTGTACCACCTGCACAAGGCCTACGAACCGGTGGGGATGATGCTTACAACGATCCATAACCTCCACTTCATGCTCGAGTACTTCAGGGGTCTCCGTGAGAAGATCCTGCGAGACGAGATTTGAATTTATTTTATTCTATTCATCGTAATGCTGTGAGCACGAAGGGACTGTACAGGCACGTTTACAAGGAGGGACGCAGCACTCTGCAACTAGTCTACTATTAATAATCAGCCAGGCCGATTTGTTCGCAAGCCAGGCCTGTGGCCCAATGGAAAGGCGTCTGACTACGAATCAGGAGATTCTGGGTTCGACCCCCAGCAGGCCTGTATCTTCTTTTTGTGTCACGCAGAACGGCTTCAGCTTCTTTTTGGCAATGAGACACGTGGCGGAAAAGGGCGTGGTTGATTCTCCGGAAACACTTGCGTGTGTTTTTGAGGACAGGTTATGACATACCCCAGCCTAAATTACGTGCGCCACGTCGACTGCCAGGCATTACGCCAGACCCGACGCTCTGCGCAACCAACACACCGCTGAACCCTTGCCAGCACAAGACTCGAAGACACAGTACACGATGGTGATGGAGCTCAGCCGAAAGACCACGGCGACGGGCCTGCTACTGCTTTTTCTGGTCCTGGGTGAAGGAACGGGCAGCATGGCGCAAGCTACCCAGCTCGTCGACCGGTACCAAGAACCTCCTGCCCAAGGCCAGAGTACTCAAGCCGCGGCTTCGCTGACGTTCAGTGTTTCGTGGCGTGATGATTTGCGTCGTGCCAGGCTCATGATGCATGCCGCCACCTCGGCTCTGCAGGAGGCCTTTGAGCTGCTTAAGCAGAAGAAGCCCACCGAGATGTGGGACGAGTTCATACGCTTCGTCTTTCCCACCGGCCCTGATAACGTCAAGGTGCTGCCTTACGACGGCGTAGTGGACATCAACTCGGTGGCCGCTCTGCTCCAAGGGCACGGCTGGGACGTCATCTTCGAGGAGGGCTATGCACGCTTCTTGGAACGCGTAGGGTCCCGCAAGGCCGTGCGCACATGCTTCAAGGGCGGGTTCAACCGGGGCAAGACCTTTGTGTTGGGCATGCTGGCCGGTGCGCCTCCGCCCAACGGCTACACCCTCCACACGCCTGGCCTCAGCGTCAAGTACGTCAACATGTCCAGCGGACTCGACGTCCTCTTCATCGACACGGCCGGCACCGACGTCCCCGTCCAGAGTGCGTAAACCAGCAAAAGATTGTGATTGGCTCATTTTAACCCGCCGTCGTGTGTCTCGTACAGACGAGCAACAGCAGCTGGACAGGCGGCTCACGGACTCCTTCCTCCAAGAGCTCGTCTTTTCGCTGTGCGACACCGACATCTACGTGCTCAACCAGGTCACTCTCCAGGACCAAGTCTACCTCACCGCCCTTCAGCGCCGCCTGCAGCGGGACTACCCGCACCAGAAGGTGAAGGAGCGGCTGTTGCTTCTGCACAACTTGAAGGACATCGAGGAGGTGGCCGACGTGGAAAAGGTCATCGCAACGGACATCCGGGGCGCCTTCAATGCCACGGACGGGGACAACCAGGGCACCTTCTTTACCTCGGAGCACTTTTACCACTTTGTCGTACGTCTCCCCCGGTCTTCCCGCTCTACAGCCTCCAGGGCCACACGCTGATGACTCGTGGCCTCTTGCAGATCGCGCGCCAAGGCACGCCGGCCGGGCGCCACTACAACGAACGCACGATCGGATTCCTGACCAACGTGCTCGGCGGACGTATGGACCGCCGCGAGGTGAGTTCGTTGCTGCCCGACCTCATGCACCACGCCAAGCGGCTGCTCAAGACCAAGTACCTCGTCAAGGCCCCGCAGCCGCGGGACACGACTGGCGTTCTTCACGACGATGATGACAACGAGAAGCCCGCCAACCAGGGCGCGGGCAGCTTGCTGCGGCGGGTGGCCAACTACTTGGGCGTGCGCTACCTGCTCGACCTCTCGGTGCCGTCGCAGCCTGCCGGGGCCAGCGTCCGGTGCCAAGCCGGGATCGGGGAGGAGATTGATATCAACGGCCACGTCAACTTCGAGCTGGCCTTTAGCGAGGCCGCCGGGACGGTGACCGAGGCTGGGAAGACGACCAATTTCATCCCGGCCATCCGGCCCACGGCGCCGCTCGGGCCTAACGTCAGCATCTCGCCCTACCTTCAGTTCAAGGAGGACGGCTTCGTCGACTTCATGTTCAACGGTCTCTTCACTCAGCCGATGACGGTAGGCGAAAAAGAGGGCGTCGTCACAATCACCGTCGACTTGCCTGGCGTGGAGCGGGTCGAGTGGAAGACAGTCGGCAATCAAGTCGTCATCCGGTTCGTTTTTACTTCTTAAACTATATCTTTTGGCCAATCGCGAGCGCTGATGGTGGCTTGTGGTGAATGCAGAGGATGTCGAGACGTGGAGGGCGACTTTGATCGTACGCTACGGGAGGAGCGGTTTGCGGGCTGCTTCCAGAAGCATCTTGAGCTGCCCAACTTTTTCATCGACAAGAGCCTGACACAGTCCACCCATGAGCACGGCGTCTTTACGCTGGTGCTCACAAAGGAGGAGCTCTGAACAAGAAGTTCATGGAGCAATGTTCTTATTCTTTAAAATGTACATTGCCGTCTTTACAACCGACAGGGCCTGTTAAGTGTAAGCTGCAGAATCATCTTTTACAGCATTGGGCGGATGGCCGAGCGGTCTAAGGCGACAGTTTAAGGCACTGTTATCTTCGGATGCGTGGGTTCAAATCCCACTTCGCTCAACCTTTTTTCGTTTATTTGATGAGTACACCAGCAGCTTTGCACTTCGCTACTTGTACCATCTCACTGGCAAGCCAGGCCTGTGGCCCAATGGAAAGGCGTCTGACTACGAATCAGGAGATTCTGGGTTCGACCCCCAGCAGGCCTGTATCTTCTTTTTGTGTCACGCTTCTTCTTTAGTGGCATCATCACTTTGTTCTCCACGCTGGTGCGGCAGGAGCAACTTTTCCGAACTTCGCCCCGTTGTATCTGGCGGAAGGACGACCGTCTTGCTCCTCCTGCTTAGCTGCCTAAATTATTGCGCTGAACAAATAAAAGTCACCAACCACAAGAGCTAGCGTTCGTCGGAGCTGAACATTATAAAGCCGCTTGCATGCAAAGAGTCTTGGTGGTGAGCGCTTGGGGTAAGTTGGCATCCCGCCTTGATTTCGTCGTGTTTCCAGGGCCTCCACATTGTGGCTCTTACACAGCCGGTTCATAAGTCAAGGCTCACTCGTTTGCAAGTGTTCCAAGTTCTTGGCGTTCAAGGAGGCCCCAGTTCGACTCTGGGAGCGTCTCACCACCTCTTTTTCTGGTGTTACTCCTTTGCAAGCAGCAGTTCTGGCAGATGACGCCTGAGCCACTCAGCCGACCGATCTTCTTGCTTGCTGCTTTTGCTTCAAGCATCATTTCGTTTATTCGTACACTGGGCTCAGAATCTCATCAGAAATACTTCTTCAGGGTGGCCATGATGCGGTTCGCATCCGTGCCGCCAGCCTTGGGTTCGATGTTGAACGGGTAATCCGCGCTAAGCCACGGGCCCGCCGCCCAGAAGGTCCATCCCACCCACACGTCCGAGTTCGCCTGCAGTGCGTTGGCGCGTCAGGTCAGTCAGCGATCACAATTCTGGGGAAGAGGAGGACATGTCCGCACGTTGAGGTAAGTCATGAGGCTGTCGAGCAGGGGCAAGCACTGGTCCGAGTCATTGATTCCGAACGAGCCCAAGAACACCTTCCTGTACAGGTAGCACAGGTGTGAGAGTGTGTTGTGGACTTGTGCGAGGACAAGAAAGCGAGGCGAGCCACGCACGCGCCAACGGAGCGAGCCCAGGTGGTCGTGGAGCCAAACAGAGCGGCGACGTTGGTGTTGGGGTTGCACACAGTCTGGGCGCCCTGGTCGCCGAAGAACTGGTGCATCTCGTAGTAGAACGTGCCTGCACCGGTGAGGTTGGCAGGGCCCATCCACTGGCTGTTGGTGCCCACCCACGTGGACACGGCCGAGTAGTCGCTGCCATCGACCAGGATTGGATGCTGAAGAAGGGATGGCTCGTGAGTCATCTTGCCAGTAAGATTAGGAGAGCTGCTGGATGTAGAACGTACAGTGGCGCCGACCCCGCGGATGCCGTTGATGGCGTACTGAGCGCCCTGCTGTGCGTCATAGTAGGACACGCCGTAGGGCTGGTTCATCACGGCGAACAGCACGCGCGGGTTGTTGAGGAAGAGGCCCGCGAGGCGGTACCACACGTTGGTGATGGTGTAATACGGCACGGCAGAAGAGCCCAGCAGCTGCCCGTTGAAGCGGTGGCCGTTGTGCATGTCAAGGACGCAGTTGAGGCCCTTGGTGTTGGTGATGTAGTTCACCGTGTCGGTCTGTCCATCGAGGAGATGCTATCAGCATTCATTGAAGAGGGCGAGGAGCGTGGAGCGAGCGTACAATATAGCCAGCGTAGGTCCAGTCAAAGTCGCCGTAGAGCACGGGCTGGAGGCGCTCCCAGAGGAAGGGCACGCGGATGGTGTTCATGCCCTTGGCGGCAAAGTAGTCGATCGATGCCTGGCTGACGAGGGGGAAGTTGGTGTTCACCACGCCCGGGATGGCGCTCGCGCCCCAGCTGAGCGCGACTTCGTTGACACCATAATACTTGGCCTTGCTGCCCGTGGCCGCCTTGGGGCTGGCCGACGGCGACACCTTGGGACTGGTTGAGGGCGACACTTTGGGGCTGGTCGAGGGCGACACCTTGGGACTGGTCGAGGGCGACACCTTGGGGCTGTTCGACGGCGAGACTGCAGGGCTGCTCGAAGGGGAAACCTTGGGGCTGCTCGAGGGCGAGGCCTTAGGGCTGCTTGATGGCGAGGCCTTGGGACTGCTCGAGGGCGACACCTTGGGTGTGGCTGAGGGGGATGCGCTGGGCTTGGGGAAGTACTGCTGCAGCACGCCCATCAGGCGGCCGCGGTCGGCGCCGTTGGGAAGAGGCTCAATGTTGTAGATGTAGTTGTCCAACATCGGAGTCGCGGCCCACCAGGTCCACCCGATCCACACGTCATTATTGGCCTGATGTGGGTGCGTCAGGTGAGAACACAAACTTGTGCTCAAGAAAGGGTGGCCGACGAACCTGAAGGTACTGGAGTACGGTGTGAAGAAGCGGAAGACACTGGTCCGAGTCATTGATGCCGAACTCTCCGAGATACAGTTTTCTGATTATTTGGTTGATGATGATTAGCCAACTGGGCATTCTTGAACGGTTCCAGCGAAAGAGGAACGTACACGTTGTTCCTCCTGGCCCACTGGGTCGCCGGATCGAACCAGAAGCTCACGGGGAAATTCGGTTGGCAAACAGTTGAGCCGCCATTGCCATCGAAATACTGGTGAAGCTCATAAACCCTGGTTTCGACGACAACGGCCAGTTTAAGAGAAGTAAAAACGGACCTCTTCTATCGAAAACGCGTGTACCAGTTGTTCTGGGGGTCCGTGATGTTGGCCGGGCCCATCCACTCGCTGTTGGTGCCCACCCAAGAGTACACGGCCGAGTAGTCGTTGCCGCAGAGCGTGATCAGCTGGTTGGCGCCGGCGTTACGGATGCCCTTGATCGCGGCGTTGGCGCCGAGGCGGGCGTCGAGGTAGGTCACATCATGGGGCTCGTTCATGGTGCCCCAGATCATGCGCGGGTTGGTCTTGTACACGCCGGCCAACTTCTGCCACACGTCGGTGAGGGCGTCGTAGGGCACCGCCGCCGACCCGATCACGTTCCCGCGGTAGCGGTGATAGTTGTGGAGATCTAGCACGCAGTACATGCCCTTGACGCTGGTGATGTAGTTGACGCTGTCCGTCTGTTGAAGAAGAAGGTTGAGACAAAGGTCCAGAGATTCTATACCGGAGGAGCTCGGCAGACGTACAATGTAGCTCAGGTAGAGCGTGTCCAGCGCCCCAAAGAGCGTGGGCTGGATGCGCTCCCAGAGGATGGAGACGCGGATCGTGTTCATGCCGCGGCTCGAGAAGTAGTCGACCTCGGACGTGGAGATGAGGGGAAAGTTTTGGCCCGCAACGCCAGGAATCGCAGCTTCGCCCCAGCCAAGGGCGGCGATATTCGTTCCCCAATACTTTTGGGCATGCGAACCTAGAGGAAAGTGTCAAGGTGGAACAAGATAAGCTTCTGGTCGGATCATTAATGACCCCAAAATAGGAAGGTTAAGGGCAATCGCGCACCGGCAACCACAAGAGAGAGCAGCAGCACAACGCAGCTGAGGAGCTTGGTCATGGTTCGTGCGTATGTACCTCCTGCCTTGAGTGTGTTGTGCAGTGTGTGGCCAGTTGAGAGACTGAGCCGGTAAAGTGGTAAGGTGATTGATGCGCGCATAAGCCGGAGGTACGGCACCAATCACCTACTGGAGCGCCCGGGCCGGAGACTTGCCGGAGGGAGGACCGAGCACACCACTAGCTGTTGTGCAACTAGACTTTCATTCCCCCCGATGCGCCAATAGGCAGTTGCTTCGTAGACCCAAATGAGCCAGGTCTGCAGCACTGCGATTGGATGGTGGCTGGATATAAAAGCCCGAATTAAGGCTTGTGCGCTGGGCGTGTGTATCTCAAAGTCCGCTTAACCTCGTCGTATCGTTCGCATCGGGTGTGTGCAAGAAACCTCTTCCACCCACCCGAACGTGGCATGGGCTCACGTCCAAGGGAGTGAGCGTGCAGCCAAAAGAAAAAAGGCGCTTTAGGCATTGGCGTGTGATCAAGCGCTTCGCATCCTACTTGAGCTTGAAAGATCCACTTCCACGAACTTATGCTGAAGACGCGAAGCGTTTGAACGCAAAGGAGGCTAAGTCCACAAATGAATTAAAAAACGATCGTTTCTTGTGATTGGCGAACTGTTCTCGGTCCGTGGGCGTCACAGAGTTGAAAGCTGCTTCGGCCAGTTGAAGGCTCTGGCCAGAGCAAGGCAGCAGAGCATGGTGGAGGCGTTGGTCGAGGTGGGGCTCCACTTGGGAGAATGCGCGGTCGAGGTAGGCGTGGACCTGTGGGACAAGAGGAAGGAAAAGAAACACCAGGCCAAGCCAACCACTATCGCGGACTACTTCGTGAAAGAAGGTCGACCTGCGGTTGCTCCCTGCATTGTGTACATCTCCTGGCCGCGTGGTGGTTGAACCTCACCACCACGGCATTGTGCGCGTCTCCACAGGCCACATGCGTAAGTCGTGGAAGAAAAGGTGGTTCGTCTTGAAGGAATCGAAAGTGACGTACTACAAGTCTGAGCACGACAAGACGAGGAAAGGCCAGATCAAGCTCAAGAGCTCTCGCGTGCACCTTGCCACGCGCCACACCGACACCACTTACGGGGGTGCGTCCTGCTTCCTGCGTGCCTGACAAGTCGGCTGAAATTGACGACGACGACTTGGGCCGCAGTGCGGGAGTGTCTCGTGATCGAGGACAGGAAGAACCACAAGACCTTCCACCTCTTCCCGTGCAAGGAGAACCAGGCGGCCGACGCGCTGCAGATCCAGGCGTGGCTCGCCGTCGTGCAGAAGTGCGGAGGCCAAGTGGTCCAGGCGCCCCCGCCCAAGCAACGGCGCTGGTGAACATGGAACTCGATTTTAAGAAAAGAGAAGCTCGCGGGAATGATCAGCCACCCGAGGCTGATGAAGTGGCAAAGACTGTGTGCACAAGTGTTGAATCAAGGCGGGAGGCGTTTGTTGGTGTTTGGGAATAAATACAAAGACGTGTATGTCGTCGTCCTTTAAAAAGTTGGTTGGTTGGTTGTTGTTGATATTTGGGGCGTGTGTCCTCCTCGTCCTCGCTTTGTTGGTTGTTGTTGGTTGGTCGCAGCAGATTACCGTTATCATCATCGTCGTCATCATCATCTCCACAAAATACAAGCAGCTTGTTTTCCATCCTGATCACGATCATCATCATCATCTTCTTCATGCATTCTCTTGTTGTTGTTCATTGATCTCGGCCGATCAGGACGAGGGAAGCGAGGACGTCGATGACGAATCGCCTGGGAAGGAGCTGAAGGACGACGAGACGGGCGAGACCGAACGGCTGGCCGACTCGTCCACCTTCCGATCCAACTCATCGAGAATCCGCTCGATCTGCGCTATGCATTCGTGCTGCACATCGCCCATCATCGTCGTCATCAGCATCAGCATCGTCGTCATGTTCGTTCATCACCGCCATCATGAAGCAGCACAAGGAGGCGTACCTGGGATGAGTAGTTTCGTGCCGCGTTTTCGAGTTCCCGTTCGATCTCCTCTTGAAGGTCTAACCGCCGCTTGAGGTCGGCCATCTCCTTCTGCTTCTCCTGCTCGCTCTTCTCCCGTTGCTTCTCCTTCTCCTCCCACTCGTCCAAAAGCCTTTTCGGCCAACGGACTGTCAGCGGACTGGTGGCCAAGCCACTGCGCACTGGCGGGGGAGTGCGTACTGCTCCTCGAGGGCGGCGAGCTTGACAAAAATATTGACCCATTGTGGTCGCTTGGACGGATCATCGTGCCAACACTCGTTCATCAACTCCACGATCTGCTCACACACACACACACACACACAAAAACCGTCAATAATGAGAATAAAAATAAAAATAGCAAATAGAAAATAGGAAATATCTAGAAAGAAAAGGGAAAATGTAGGTAGAGGCGCACCTGGCGTGGGCAGTTGTCCGGGGAGGGCATGCGGTAGCCTTTGGACACCTCCTGGATGACCTCCGAGTTGGACAACCCCGGGTAGGGCGCCTGGCCGTACGAGAAGATCTCCCACAGCACCACTCCAAACGCCCACACGTCTGCAATCATAGTTTGATTGAACGTTATTCAAGTGAATGTGTTTGCTCGATGGTTTAATTAGGGGAACGTACCGGACTGGGATGAGTACTTGAGCCATTTGAGGGCCTCGGGTGCCGTCCACTTGACCGGGATGTGGCCCCGCGATGCGTCGCCCGTCTTGTAGTACTCGCTCTCCATCAGCGGACGCGACAGTCCAAAATCGCTCACCTAATCACCATTTCAAATAAAGAAATGAATAAATATCAAATCAACACTTTGAAAAGTCAACAAACAAATAAATAAATCCGAGGACGAAGGCGGACCTTGACTCGGTGTTCGCCGTTGGAGCGAATCTCTAGGAGGAGGTTGCGCGCTGCCAGGTCCCGGTGCACGACGTCGTTGGCCCGCAGGTGTTCCATCCCGCTCACGATGTCCTTGGCCATTTGCACCAGCACGTGCATTGGCACCGCGTTGATGTTATTCCGCAGATACAGCTGTGGGGT
>NAVB01001344.1:0-35246 GCA_002179805.1 Acanthamoeba lenticulata | reverse complement strand
TTTTTATTTTACATATTTTCAATTTTTACTTTCATCGCCAGTGTGGGACTTGGACGCCATGCAGTGCGTCGCGACAGAGGAGGGGCACAAGTCCGGCATCAACTGCCTTTCGCTCGACCAGGCCTGCTTGGTCTCGGCGTCGTCGTCCGACGGCCTCGCCCGCGTGTGGGACGTGGCGCCTCTCCACCACGACCCTCCCGCCTGGCGACGGCGGCGGCGACATGACATCAACGACGGCAATGACGAGGCCAACGAGCACGACACCGACGGCGGGCAGGCGGCATCAAGCGAGCCAATCCTCACGCCAGTGCGGCGGCTCGACCACCCGGGCGTCTACGCCATGCAGCTCCAGGTCGGCCTCGACTGCGTGATCACCGGCTCAAGGTACAATTTAATTCTTGATTTTACTATTTTTAACCAAGAATATATTTATATTCAAAAAATGCAGCACGGACGCCGACGCCAAGGTGTGGGAGCTGAGCACGGGGCGCGTGGCGACGACGCTGCGCGGGCACAAGGCCGGCCTGTGCGCGCTGCAGTTTGACGAGCGGCGGCTGCTGACGGGCTCCGAGGACCGCACCGTGCGCCTGTGGGACTACCGGCAGGAGCGCGAGCTCCACGTCTTCCACGGCCACGGGGCCTGGGTGCGGTGCCTCCACTTGGTCGACGACGTGCTCTGGTCTGGGTGCGGCCACCTTCATTGTCTCCATCTTCCTCTGCATCAGCGATTGGCCGAATAAGATGACGCGTGCTGATTGGACGCTGGCGGCAGTTCGTCGGACCGGACGACGATCCAATGGGACTTGAGGTCGCGCGAGGCCGTGCGCACGCTGGTGGGCCACGACACCGTCCGCTGCCTGCAGGCCGACGCCTACAAGCTTGCCGTGGGCCAGTGGGACGGCGTCATCCAGGTGTTTGACATCCGAACCTACGAGGCGTTCGAGGTGCTCAAGTACCGCAACATCCTCTACTGCATGCAGATGGACCACCAGCGCCTCTTCACCGGCTCCCACGGTGCGTCGCCCTGCGCCATGGTCATCCTGTTCATGCCCACCACTTCGTGTCGAACCTGTTGCGTTCTTGCGGCATAACATGAACTTTACGGGGGCGAGGAACAGACGCCACGGTCCAGATATGGGACTTCAAGGACCCAGACGCGGCTTGTTGGTCCTGACATCTCCCCCTCTTGTAGTACCGAGAAAATCGCACACCAGGAGAGGGAAATTGTTTTTGTTTGAATGTGCCGCTGCATCGTGTCTTTTCCGGCCGGCTGCGTTCTGACCTGCCTCCGCTGCGGCCACACGTCGACCACCATCGACCCCTTTTTTGACATCTCGCTCGACTTGCCCCGCTCGCGACCGGCCAACGCTCGCCAGGCCGCCGCGGCCGCGGCCGAGGCCATGACCCTTGACGGTGATCTCGGCAGCGGTGGCGTGACGACCACCTCGACAGCGGCCGGCGAGGACCCCGAGGAGGACGACTGCAACCTGCATGCGTGCCTGCGGCGCTTCACGCAGGCCGAGCGGCTGGAAGGCCTTCCGGTGTGAGGGCTGCAACAACACCTACCAGGAATTGACAGCTGATTGAATCGAGCTGTCGATGCAATCGCTGCCGCTCGTGCTCTGTTTCCACCTGAAGCGGTTCAAGCAGGAGGTCGTGGTGGCCCCGCACGGCAGCGGCCACGCCTCGGGCGCGTCGGCCCACATGTCCAAGATCGGCACGCACATCCACTATCCGTTTGTGCTTGACATGTCGACCTACGCGAGCTCGACCATCGTCTCGCGGCGCCTGGGCCGCCCGCCGCCCGCCGCGCCGCCCGAGCTCTACGACTTGTTTGCCGTGGCCGACCACAAGGGCAAGCTCGACAACGGCCACTTTGTCTGCTTTGTGCGGCACGAATCGAGGTGGTTCAAGTGCGACGACGCCACCATCACGCCCACGCAGCCGCAACAAATCGCACGCTCCAAGGGCTCTTACCTCCTCTTCTACGTCCGTCGGTCTCTCACCTACGAGGCCGTCTCTCCTTCCTCCGCCTCTGCACCAACTGCGTCAGCTCGCCTTGCACAGGGCTGATCAACCCCACGCCATTCAGCCTGAGGGCAGGCATGTTGACGACGGCTGTGGGGTCCCATCCTCGCCAGCGTGACTCATGAAAAGGGCCAAAATTTTCTTTTTTGATTGGAGCGCCGCTCGGCTCAGTGCCTCACAACCTTCCAGTTGAGCCGGAACACGAACCAGGTGTTGTCGATGCCGGTCTGGATGGCCTTGGCAAAGAACTGGAAGTTATTCTGGAGGCGCGGCACAAAGTACTTCTCGAAGACAATGGGCGCGCCGTGGTCGCGGCACTGGATGGCCTTGGCGAACTCGTAGCGGGTGTTGTGGTTCTCAATGTTGGGGAAGACCATGGTTCCGGGGTACGAGTTGGTGTCGATAATGATTATGCCCGACGAGTACGTAATGGTGTAGCCAATGAAGTTGGGGTCCTCGACGTCCCGCTGCACCTGGAGGGCTTGCAGGCGGTTCGCGAGGTCCTGGAGCGTGGCGTTATCGGTCATGTTGGCATTACGCGTCCACTGGGCGAAAACTGGGTAGTCCTCAAGCAGCCACGAGCGCTGGCGAGTCCAGGTTTCACGGTCGGTCATCCGGCGGTCGAACTCCGAGTCGTCGCAATAGCCGGCGGCCGCAAGGGACAGCATCATGCTGAGTGCGACAGCAGCCAGCAGGAGGGCGGCAGAGTAGCGGGCCATTGTGTGCAGTGTGTCTGAAGAAGTTTTTTAAACAACACACAAGCGGGGTATGCGTATGGTTTTTACTTTGATGTGCCGTAGCTTCGCTACATCACCCCGCAGAGGTTATAGCAGCATTACCAACGTTCAGGAGACTATTTTCAGTCCCCACGGTAGCGGCATTCGACGAATGGCCATGACTTTAACACCCCCGAGCCAATGATCACGCATTCCCAGCAATAAAAAAGCTCAATGGAACGAACATGCGCATCGATCTCCAATAACATGGAAAGAGAAAAAAGAGGGATTACCGCCACGCTGATCCACAAGTGCTACAGCACGGGAGCGCTGCTGGTGCGGAGTCCGCCAGGGTCGCCACCCGTCCAGTCTTCACGTCGCGCCTTCCTCCTCGTTCTTCTTTCTCCGTTTTGGGGTTTCGGCCTCAAAGGCTCTCGTGAGCATGTCGGTAGGTAACTCCAACTTTTTTTAAGTGTTCAGCAGTTACGAGAGTGTACACTTTCTGCTTCTTTCATTCTCTTGTTGTTCGAGTTCCTCTTGTCTCCTCCGGACCGCACGGATGATCTCAAAGAAGGATTCATCCACGTTGATCCCCATCTTGGAAGACGCTTCCAGGTATTTGCATCCAAACTTATCGGCCAGCTCGGCCGCCTCCTTTGTCAAGACCTCGCGCATGTTCTCAAGATCGCACTTGGTGCCCACCATCACCATCGGCACTTGGTGAGCTTGGTCCTCGTTGACTTGCTTGATGTCGAGAACTCTCTGCCTGAATGAGCTCACTTGCTCAAAGGAAGCGCGCGAAGTGATGGAAAAGAGCAGGAGGAAGCCCTCACTGTTCTTGATGTCCTCTGTCAAGTCGGCCAACGCAGGTGGGTCGCTTACCAGCACGACACAGGTGACACCGTCCACAGTGAGTTGCTTCCGATACGAATCCTCTATGGTCGGGTCTGCACAAACAATGCATTCATTGGCCGGGATGAACGGGGAGAGAGACGCAAATAAAAAGGAATTAAAAACATGGGAGGTGGTGCATGTGCCGTAGTCCTCCACGAAGATATGTTGCACCATCCTAATCTTGAAAACGCTCTTGCCGACGCCCGAGCCCAAGAGCATCAACCTTCGCTCTTCCATTGAGCCCCTCTTCCTCTTCTCCATTGCGGGCGTGTTTTGGTTTTTTAACTTAAAAGCGAGAAAAATGTTTTCCAACAAAAGTTGTGTTGCGGTTTTGATTTCTTATTGGCCTGTTGGTTCAACCAAGGCTTTCCCCCAAGTGTTCTTCTTTGCAAGACCTTAATGCACGTGTTTCAGGATTGAATTCCGTCGTGTGTTTGTTGCTCCTGTCGGGCCTTGGGTGTTGTGTATGCGCTGCTCCTATGGTGGTCTGTGCCCGCCAAAAAGCTCAAATGGATTTTCTCGTTTGATTTCTTCGCGTAATTCCATATTTCTTGGCGGCCCGAAAGATTAAACAACAAAGTTGTGAAGAAAGATGGGGAAGGACAGGAAGGGGCTCCAGCGGGGCGCCTGTTCCCATGCGGGCTGCGAGTGTGACGACTACGAGCTGCCTTCTGAAGGCCACCCGTGTGCCTATTGCGGTACGTCTCCCCCCCCCACTTTGCCCGGCCGGCTGCCCGCTTTGGCGGATGTAAAACGCGCGGCTCATCTTTTCTCTCACGACCGCAGGCCACTACCCGGCTGAGCACAAGTCGGCCGCTGCCAGCAGTCCGCGACAGGCCAGCCCGCAGCCTACTGTAGCGGTGCACTCGCGACCGCCTCCCGCGCCGTCCAGCACGGTGGCGTCAGATCCATTCTTTTCCTTTGCCACTACCTCTTCTTCCTCTTCCTCCCACAACACAACGACCATGGCCTCTCCATCTTCTTCTTCTTCTTCCACGACCAGTTCGTCCTCCTCGCCAGCCGCTTCATCTTTCTCGTCCTACTCGGCCACGACGACCTCCTTTGCGCGCCCGACGACGACCGGCCACATCCCGGCCTCAGCCCCAGCCTCAGCCTCACGCTCGCCACAGCCGTCGCAGGCCACGCGCCCCGCGACGTCGGCGGCGCCCGCGGCGGCGGCGGCCTACCACCCGCCGGCCTACCACCAGCCGGCCGAGGTGCAGACGGCCTTCTCGAGCAAACGCGGCAAGCCCAAGGAGAGCCTGCCCCTGCAGCTGTGGAACAACCCGCAGGACGTGGTCAAGGACGTCAAGATCAAGGTCAAGCAGAAGACCAAGAAGCACCAGGCCTGATGCTGATGTGTTGGTGTTACCTTCGAAAAAATGAAATGAATTTCATTTATTATTTATTTTCTTTATTTGTCGACTGTTCGGTGAAGAGTCGTATCGTCAAGGAAGGAGCGTCAGCTTCATCGAACAGGCCTTATTGTACAGCCGGGTCTTCCTTGAAGATGGCCTCGATAAAAGAGGGCTCGTGAACTCAGCAAGCAAACAACAAACAAACAAGCAACCAAGCAACAACAACCACCAACAACATGTCGATCACTTCAGGAACCGGAGCTGCCAAGCTGACTGAAGACGTGCGCTCGATCGTGCAGGCCGTAGGTCGTCGCTTCGACTTTGGCGATTCCGAGGCCGCTCTCAGCCATGTGCCTTTCTGCACGCTCAAGTTCGCCGAGGGCTCCGAGGCGACACTCACCCTCGACGTCGCCTCCACTACCGAGAAAAGCACCTGGGAAGACCTGGTGGCGAGCTTTCCCCGCGACAAGTGCCGCATGGCCGTGGCGCAGGTGCCGTGGCGCGCCGAGTCCGATGGCGTGGTGAGGTCGCGCATGGTGTTTGTCCTCTGGGCTCCGGCGGACGGCCCGTCGATCAAGGACCGCATGCGGGCGAGCATGTTCTCCAAGGGCGCCAAGGGCATCATCGACAGTTGGGCCAACGGCATGAGCCTCCCCGTGCAGGCCGCCACTGTGGCCGACCTCGTCCGGGAAGACATCGAAAGCAAGATCCGCGCCAAGGCCACCGTCAAATAAGCCCTCAAATATGATACCAAGATGTAAATAGAGGTCATTCTTTTTTAAAAATAATAATAATTATTATCCAATCAGTTTTTTCACTTTTTGTTTTTATTTGATTTAAATATCATACGGGTGCTCAATCACGTTCTGTGCGGGCGGATTCGGCTCGTCGGCCGCCGGGGCTGAGCGAGCGGAAGGAGAGCGCCTCGACGAAGCGGCGGGGCGACAGCCAGCCCGACGCGCCGCGCGGGGAGTCGCGCGTGTCCGACTGCGACGAGCCCAGGCTCGCATCACCGCGGGGCGATGCCATCGCCGTGTTCGTCGCCTCGGTCTCGCCGCTACTGGTCGGCGTGGCCGTTCGCCAGGACAGCAGATTGAGGCCCGGCGGCCGTTTTGACGACGTGCGCCGCTTCTGCGGCGTTTCGTCGTCAGGCGTCGCAGACGATGTGGACGATGGCGCCGGCGATGTGGACGATGGCGTCATCGGCGTCGGCGTCAGTGTCGGTGGAAGCGCAGACAGTCCTCGTGGCTGCGCATCACCACCATCATCATCTTCGTCGTCCTTGCTCCCGTCTGTGACCTCTGGTGCCTTAGCTTCGTCCATAGCCGACGACTTGGCCGCGGCGGCGAGCTTGGCGGCCGTCCGCGCCTCACGAGCCGCGAGCAGCTCCGCGCCGCCACGCACGAACGTGAGCGGCTCCACGCCCTTCTTTTCTCCACTTTTTTCTTCTCCTTCCTCGTTCTCTTTCTCTTCCTCATCACCACCTTGGCCGTCTTCGTTGTCGTCGGGCGCGAGGCCAAAGGGCCGGTCGTCGGCAAAGGCGTCGAGCGCGAAGAAGTGGCGCCAGCTGCGGAGGAGGTGGATCCAGCGATCGGCCTCGCCTGGCGTCTCCGTCACCAAATACAGGACCACCGTCCCATCGGCCGCCCGCATGCGCAGCGTGCACGCGTTCACCGCCCGCGCCTCTTCTTCATCATCATCACCATCACCTTCATCATCATCCTTGCCCTCAAGTTCATCACCATCTTCACCCTTAAGACGGCGACGGCCGACGACGGGCCGCGGCGGCAGGCGCGGGCGGCCGACGGCGGCGACGGCGCCGAGGGGCAGGTAGGCCAGCGGGGTCAGGTCGTGGTGGCTCGGGAACACGCAGAGCCGGTTGGCCCGCAGCGCCACGAACCGCTTCGTCCACCGGCGGCGATGCCGCGGCCGCGCCGGCCGGCCGGCGGCTGCGATGTGCAGCAGCACGTAGCCCTCGGACTCGGGAAGCTGAAGAGGAAAGAGAGGATGATGAGCATGAGCGCCATGATGGGCGACATGATGATCACGACGAGGAAGGAGGAGGAGGACCATGGCGTAGAGGAAATGATTGTCGTAGATGTCGTTCTCGCCGATGTGCTCGTCGATGATGCCCGTCTTCTTGAGGACGAACATGGCGCTCCGGGGCAGCCGGTGCTGCCGCAGGCTCTTCTGGTGGTCCAGCAGCTCCACTGCGCGCCACGCATACCACGCATACCATACGTGCCGCGCGTGTTTGCGTAAGCGCGCGTGTGTGCGTGCGGCGCGTGTGTGCATGTGCGACGCGTGTGTGCGCGCACCTCGGCGCGAGGCGTCCTGGTCGAGCGATGTGATCTGGAACGCGTTCATGGACCCTGCGAGGCCGAAAGATGAGCGCGTGTGCGGTTCACGCGCGCGTGTGTGCGGTGCGCGTGTGCGACACACACGAGTGAAAGACACGAACCGATCTCGTGGGCGACGGCGTAGACGAGGTCGTAGATCTCGATGTCGGGGTCGATCACGAGGGGCTGGATGCTGCCGTCGTGGAGCAGCAGGTTGATCACCACCGTCGTGGCGTCGGCGGCCAAGTCCTCGTCGGGCGGCACGAAGCGGTCCTCCTCGAGTTCCTCCTCTTCCTCCTCCTCCTCCTCTTCCTTTTCCTGGTGGTGGTCACTTTCGGGCTTCGTCTTCTTCTTTGAAATGATGGTCGTGATCGTCAATTTCCTCCCGACGGCGGACTCGCGGCCGGTCTGCGGACCACGAAGAATGTCAAACACACAACATCATTCCACACATTCTCCACTAAAGGCCGCACCTTGGCGGCGGCCTGGGTGAGCGGCGACCCGGATGGCGGCGACCCCGAGGGCGGCGAGGTCGAGGCCTCGATCGAGGGCTGGCGCGTCAGCTGCTGCTGTTGTGACGACTGCTGCTGCTGTTGTTGCTGTTTGTCCCGCTCGGCCCCGGAGAGCTTGCGCAGGAGCTGCACAGACGATCGCTTGTCGGGCCCGAAGAACAGCTTCAGCTCCAGCCACGCCATCAACTGCTCGGTCTGTCGTGTCCGCATTCCGAAAGAATGGTCAGGTATTTGACTTTTTTATTCACTTTTAAAATAAATAAATTAATAAAATAGTAAAAATGGCATGGTTAAACACGAGTAGAGGCTGAGTAGAATGGATGAAGGGTACCCATTCGGCCTGCTGCTGCTGGTTCTCGGCCATGAGATGGTGCACCTGCCCCGTCGATGTCTCAATCTGCAACCTCCAGCCAGCAGGTGAGCCTCTTCGCAGTCCAAAATAATCACAAGTGTTTATTTATTAACTGCTTATTTTCCAGATGAAACATTTAAAAGAATTTTATTTTTTAAAAAAGAGGGAAGGGGAGGACCTGGAAGCAGCAGTCAGGGCTCTTGCGCGAGAAGGAGTCGAAGGGCTCCGTCGCGACGATGGCCCGCACGCGCTGGATCCCCACGAACGAGATCGCCTCCTCGCGCGCCCTGTGGCTCTGCGCTCTCACCACCACCACCACCACCGCCATGCACCCATCCACACGCCCCCTTTCGTCTTCAACGCCTGCTCCACTCTGAAGAAGGAGACGATGATGATGATATGGTGAGTAGAGAGGGAGAGGCGCACGGCAGACTTGTAGTAGAAGAGCTTGTCGCGGATGAGCGCAAAGTAAGTCTTGTGCCAGCGCTTCCCGAAGCGGCTCGTCCGTTCGCCGTAGCGCCACAGCATGCCCTCCTTGCTCGGCAGCTGCGCGACCACCATCATCATCACCATCATCCATCACATGCGGAAGATGAACAAGACGACGAAGGGTCGAGGCGGGTCGACGTGCCCAGATGTAGAGGTTGCACAGGGCCACGTCGATGGTCGCGTCTTTGTTGGTCATGACAGAGGAGGAGGAAGAAGAAGAAGGTGGCGAAGAGGACAATGAAGAAGAGGACGGGGGAGACGAGGCGGCGCCAGCGGCCGCCGCGGCAGCCGCAGCGCGCGGCGAGGGGAAGGAGAAAGAGGAAGAGGAGTAGGCCACCAGGTACATCACTTTCTCGTGGGGCAGAGGGAGGTGCAGGAGCTCGACATCACGGTCAAGCAATCCCACCACTACACGCAATAATGAAAATAATTTTTAGAAAAAATAAAAATAAAATGAAAGTCAGCAGAGTGGCACACGCAGAAAGAAGAGGAAGACTCGCCTGCAGAGAGGGATGGATCCATGCGGGGAACGCCTTTGCCGTCAGCCATAGCCGCCTGCACGACCGACGACTCGTCGTCAGTCGACACAAAGCAAAAGAAAAACAATGAAGAAAAAGAAAGAGCGAAAACGACAGCGAAAGCGAAGGGCGTACGCGGAGGAGGCGAGGCAAGAGACGGGCCACGGTGAGCGCGGCCGGGATGGTGACGCGAATGAGGCGTGGCTGCTGTGCTCGCGCGGCCAGAGTGGTCAGGGCCACCCCTGACCCTCCCGACGAAGGGGCAGAAGTAGAGGAGGAAGCTGGATCCGTGGACGAGGCGGACGGGTCGGGCTGCGGAAGGAGGAGGGTGAGGCGGTGGCGCCTTGGTCGACACTCGACGATGTCGCCCGAACGAAGGCCCAGGCCGGCCAGGGTGGCGCCCTCGCCCCCAAGCCAGCCGTAGACGCGTTCGTTGGCCCAGCGCGGGATGAACAGACCAAAGTCGTCGTGGTAATAATGGCCCTTCAGGTCCTCTTCATCTTCCTCGTCCTCATCAATCTCCAGGAATCGACACCCTTCCTTTTCATCTTGTGTGGCTGTCTCCTTTGTCTCATCTCGCGATTGAGCAGAGATGGATTGATTACGGGCACCGAGAGAGGCCGAGCGGGAGCCGTCTGTCTTGGCGGCGGTGCGTTTGCTGTTTGGCGCAGAGGCGGAGACGCCGCGGCGGCTGCGACCGCGGGGTGTGGTGGCCGCTTCTTGTCCACCCAGGGCGTGTGCATGCCGTGCGGCCACAGCGCGGAGGGCCTCCCCCACTGTCGTATTCGACGCAAAGCGCATCCGCTTGGTGGCCCAAGGCGGGAAGTGCAGCCGCAGCTCCATCTCGCCCACGCCACTCCTGCCCTCCATCTTCAGCTCGAGCTGAAATGACAAAATTAATGAACTAAAGCTTTTTGTAGACCTGGTCACCAAAAAGAAAATCGGGGCATTTAGCAAAAGAAAATCAACGTTTAAGCATATCGATAAACAAATGGCATCGACGGTCGGCAAGGCTGTGGAGGTGGGTGCGAGCCAGCGGGTCCGCGTCATCGGTGTGACGTTGCTGCGGAGTGGTTGGCATCAGCGACCGCAAATTCGAGGAACTCTGCAGGCGCTCGGACTGACTAAGATTAATCAGACGGTTTATCACAAAAACATTCAGCCCATCCGAGGCCAACTTGTCAAGGTACGCGCTAAGCTTTCTCATGCCTGTCGGCACCAAAATCGCCCCTTCCGCGGCTAATTGCTAAACTTTGGTCAATCGCAATTTGCGATCAGGTGAAACATCTGATTGCTGTGCACCCCGTGCCCGAACCAGAGAATCAGCTCTAGTTGCCCTTTTGTTGTCCGTACTTTCCCCAATATACTTCGTTCCCTGCCAGACCTGTTTTGCTCTCCACTGCCACTGGTGCGGAGGCCCACGAGGCGAGGAAGGGGAGGTTGTGAGAGAAGACGCAAGAGGCAACGGTGGACGCCCACGTAGTGGTGAGCGACTGGTAGTGGTGAGCGCGAGGGCGTGACCGCTGGTTTGTTGTGCTGCGCGAAAGCGCCAGCTGAGGGCGTGCCTCGCCACAAAAGCCCTCCCAATGGTAGCAATAACGACATCAGATAGTGTGCGTAGATACACGTTCCTACGCGTGCACATGCAGAGTACCCCTTGGCAGGACGCATCCTGCTCCATCGTGACTCCTCGCACCGCAGTGTGCGGGCACTTACAATCGCCGCGTAAGGTGGCTGCGAATTTTGGCGGGAGTGGCGCAAAGGCGCGAAAAACGTGAAGCCAACCTCCCGAGCCCTCACACACGAGACGTGGTCGATCCAATTCGTGCGAGCTTCGGGCCCGCCATTAACTTGCTCTCCTTCTGTTGCCGCTCTTTATCGTCCTTCTTAAGACGGCAAAAGCTGCTCTTGTCTCCTCATTTTTTGCTTTCCTGATTCGACACAATGGAATCGGACGACACGCCCATCACCCCTTCTTTGGGCGGGGGCAGTGGTAATAATGCACCGCAAACGCAACTGCCTCTTGCGCAACAAACGCTCAACGCAGAACCTTCTCCTGCTTCAGCAGCGCCCACGTCAATAACGGCTCAATCGACATCATCCGCAAGTAGTGACGAGGGCGCCCCCACGAATGGAAGCGATGACGTTGCAAGCGTACACCCATTTCAGGCACGAGAGGCGAAGTACGACGAGTTGTGCCGAAGCCTCAACCTCGATGAAGAGACGCGCAAGATTGGGTGGGACCTAATGCGCCGTGTGACTCTGAAAGGCCTCGATGAGGTTCCTCCTTCCCTCTAATCTCTCTCCATCTCCATCTCCTCTGCCAATTTATTTAGTATATCATCCTTATATCGCGCCGCCACTGTGCAACAGGAGCGGTTCATGCTGTGCATGTCGGCGTGTGCGCTTTACGTGGCGGGCACGCCCGAGCTGCGTGGCAACAGCAGCAGCTACGCCGACAATACCGGTGGCAACTGCGTCTCGCTGACCCAGCTCCTGCGCGCCACTCATATCCGGTACATCGCCGCCGCCTCCGTACATGCGCGTGTGGACCTCGTTGTGTAGCTCACAATGGCTTTTGTCAACCATCAATGTCAACAACACAATCAGGCTGGTGGACTTTTTCGAGCCGCTCAAGTCCTTCCTCGGGAACTTGAAGCTCGGGTCGAGCCACGAGGAGCAGCTGCTCCAGCTCGAGCGCAAGTTCTGCGTCATCTGCATCCTCTACCGCAAGTACGAGAAGGAGTTCTTCCACGTCTTCCGCATCACCGATCTGCAGCCTGGGTACACATAATCCCTTTTGGCCACAACGCGCTGTATCTTGCTTGGCCGGTGGAACTCACGCCCCCGGACACCTGCGCAGGTCGCACGACAACGTGCACTACAGCCTCTTTTCATTCGGGTGGGTCCTCTTCCTGGTGGCCAAAGGTAAAACCATTTGATTCTATCAATTTAGTTACCCTGAGTTTAGATACCTCTTATCAGTTTAGTTATCCACAACCGAATTTTAAGATACTTGTGTTGGCCTGTAACGCTTGCGACCACAGGGAAGCTGTTGACGTCACCACCGGACTTGATCACAGCGTTCCACTTGCTGCTGTGCTGCGTGCGCTTCGTGGCTGTCCATGTCCCCGCCGAGATCGTCACGACCCTGAGCCTCCAGCCCAACGCCGCTGGCGACGCCGGCGACTCTGCCCTGGCCGCCCTCTGCAAGCAGAGCGGCGCCAGCCTTTCCGGTACTCACCCGCGCCGAATGAACGGCACAACACGCACATGTGCATTTGTTAACGTCATCATCATCTCGAAGAGGTGGCGCGGGTGGAAGCCGACCTGTTCGCGCCGTTTATGCAGCGCTGGCGGGAGTCCAACATGCTCGGCGCCGCTGGCGACCCGCTCGTGCTCGACCGGCCCGCCCTCAAGCGCTGGTCTGGCGTCCTTGGTACCGACCGCCATCTTTTTCCCTTTTTCTTTTTTTTTAATTAACTAATTCTATTTTTTAAACTAAGCAAAAAAAAAGAACTTGCATTTCTAACGCTTGTGCGTGTCGGTGGTGTTTGGCTTTTGGCGATGCAGCGCGGGACTACGAGCTCATGTTCATGACGCAGGGCGACTTTGATGAGCGGCTATTCCTCACGGCCCCGCAGGAGGTCGGCACGCCCTCGCGCGTGGGCGAGAACTATGGCCACTATTACGACTACGACAAGGGCGGCAACAACAAGCCCAGCACCTCTACCTCTTCATCTTCTTCTTCATCTTCTTCTTCCTCCGCCTCTTCCTTATCTTCATCTTCGTCTTTCTCTTCATCGTCGACCAGTAGCAGTGGGTCGCTCACGCCATCACGCTGGGCCTCGTCGTCCTCATCTTCATCCTCATCATCATCGGCATTCCCGACGACGCCCGGAGGCTCGTCCGCAGGCGTGCCGCCGCGGACGCCGATGCGGGCGGCCCTGTCGACAGTGGCGTGGCTCAAGTCGACGCTCGAGCACACACAAGCGGCGCCCTCGGCCATTCTCCGCAAGTTCTTTGCCGCCTGCGAATCCGACCCGTCCGAGGTACGTGTTGCTTATTTATTTATTTATTTATGATTTGGAAACCATTTGAAATCCTTGAGTTGTTTTTAGGCTGCATTGCAATTTATTTATATATTTATATATTGATTGAATAATTGTGCAGGAAATCGAGGCGCGAGTTGCCAAGTACGCTGGGCTGGTGCCCTTTGGGGAGGGCGACGAGGGCCGGCAGCGGCGGGATTTGGGCATCAAGCTCTACTACAAGATCCTGGAGGCCATGCTCCTCGCCGAGGAGGAGCGCCTCAAGCGCGCCTCCATCGCTTCTGACTTTTCCACTCTCCTCCGACACGACTCCTTCCACCGGTTCGCCTCCTCTTTCACAATTATTTTATTTTATTGTTTTACATTCTTTCATTTGACATTCTTTAAGAAAATAAAATAAATCAACTGAATAATTGTAATTCCAGGTCGCTGCTGGCGTGCTGCTTCGAGGTGATCGCGTACTGCTACAAGATCATCGACCTGGCCTTCCCGCGCCTCCTCTCCCTCTTCCACATCCACGCCTTTGACTTCTTCAAGCTCATCGGCACGTCCCTCCCGTCCGCTCCCCTTAACGTTGTTGCTGACGTGGCATAATGTGCTGACGTGGCGCGTCCAAAATGATGATACCAGAATCGGTGATCCGGTACGAGCGGACGCTGCCGGTGGGCGTGACGCGGCACCTGGGCTACATCGAGGAGAGCATCCTCGAGAGCGTCGGCTGGCAGGAGGGCTCCCCCGTCTTTGCCCTCCTCGCCGACCCGGCCAAGGTCCGCGACCTCCTCGCCCTCTTCCGCCGCAGTCCCGCCGCGATCGTCCAGCAGGTTCGTGCGTCGTGTGTCGTGTGTCGTGTGTCGTGCGGCGCTGATCAAGCGTGGCTACACACAGGGCAAGGACTCGACGCCGGCGCCCAACATGCTGGTCTCCCCGTCGCGACCGAGCGCGCCCGCCACTCCCGGTACGCGTCACACACGTGCGCGCGCGTGTGCCAGGCATGGCACATCACACACACACACACACGCTCTGACACGACACACGCGCGTGCGCAAACAAAAAAGGGCGCGGGGGCGTGGGCGGGTCGTGGCACTCGCTGTGCCTGTTCTACCGGAAGGTGCTGGGCCACGCGGCGCGGCGGTGCTGGGGCCTCTGCGCCGCCATCGGCCTCCGGCCGGAGGTGTTTGAGCAGGTCTGGAAGGCCACCATGGAGCTCCTCATCGCCCACTCCCACTTCATCAAGTGCGTCCGCCTCCTCCTCCTTACCCGCCCTCACATGCGCGTGTGTCCTCTCCCCCCCCCAAATGCTGACACACGCGCGCGGCGCGCACACACCGAAGGGGACGACATCTGGATCAGATCATCCTGTGCGTCATCTACGGCGTCGCCCGGTGCGTGCCTCCTCCTCTTGTCTTTCGCACACGCGCGCACAACTCGGCGATGGTGCTGACGGGCGGGCAAAATAAATAAATAAATGAATAAATAAATCATATATAATAAACAAAACCAAAAAAGGGTGAACAAGGTGAAGGACGTGGCATTCCGGGGCATCCTGGAGCACTACCGAAAACAGCCCCACCGCAAGCCCCCGGCCGAGGTCTACCGCGCGGTGCCCCTCAACGAGCCCGGTATACCCCACACAGCACACAGCCCACGTGTGCGTTCATGTCTGACTCACGCACGCACGCACACGCACACACACACACACACAGGGGAGAAGGGAGACATCATCAAGTTCTACAACTTTGTGTTCATCCCGCAGCTCGAGTCCTTCCTCCTCCAGTTCCAGGCGCCGCCCTCGTCGGCCTCGTCCCCGGCGGCGCCGCCCTCGCCCCTCTCGCCGCCGCTGCCGCTGCCCTCCTTGTCCGGCGCCTCGTCTTCGTCGTCATTGTCCACATCATCGTCATTGACAACGTCGACAACGACAACGACGACGGCGGGCGGGATGCTGGCGGCGGCGTCGTCGGGGCCCTACGCGCTGGCGCAGTCGCCCGTGCGGGTGGCCACCTCCAACGTCTACCTGTCGCCCATGCACCCGTCCTCGTCGGGCGCGCGTTCGCTCGCGCACGCGGCCGCGTCGACGTCGGCCAGCCCGGCCGCCACCTACAGCTTTGGCCTCAGCCCTTCCAACAAGGTCTCCTGCCCTCCCCAACCACACGTGCGCGTGTGTGCGTGACGTCATGCTGACATGGCACACGCACGCTTGTTTTATGTGGACGCAGGAGCTGCACGCGATCAACGCGACGCTCAACTCGCCGGTGCGGCCAGCCAAGCGCGAGCCGCGGCGCCTCCTCTTCCCCGGCGCCACTGCTGCCGGCGGCGGCGGTGGCAACGAGGCGTCCGGGGCGCCGGAGGCGGGCGGCGGCGGCAGCGACGGCGGCAGTGGCGGTCCGTCGGGCGGGTCAGGATTACGGCGCAAGCTCTCCGAGCTGGGTACCCACCACCACGCCCATAAAAAATATAAATGTCCTGGTGTGTGTGTGTGTGTGTGCAGCAGCAGCTGTGGCTGATGCACGCGCGTGTGTGTTGTGATGGCGATGTATGCGGCAGCGTCGGCGGCGGCCATCTGCGCTGAGGGCAGCGAGGCCTCTGCGCCGCCGGCGGGCGGTGCCGCAGTGGAGCGGAGCCCGCGCCAGGCCAAGAGGCGGAAGGGCGGGAGCGCCTCCAACGACGATGATGACCACATGAAGGACGAAGTCGAATGAGAAGAGGTCGCGGAGAGCCAAATCCTCCGAGGGTCTCAGGCATGGATCGATGGATGGATTGGATGAGATGAGATTAGATCAGAAAGGAGACACAATGAAACTCCCGCGACGTTGGACGAGGCGAGGAGATGGAAGAGAGACAGGGAGAGAAGAGTTACCGAAGAGGAGCTTGGTGAAGAAGGAAGGAGACTACTGACTTGGGGGTCGGGGGGTGTACAAATAAACCCACCCCGGGGGGACCACACCGGAGTGGATGGAACTTGTGTCTGTTTGTGACGCTAGCGGGTTGTGGTGGAGGTGACACGTCGGCCATTCGCGATGGCGGGCCTGATTGGTAGTAGGTAAGGGCTGCTTCATAGATGGTGTGGACCACAGCTCACCATCTGGGAGATAGAAGACAGATTTGGGAGTAGGGAATAGCCACACTGGCACGCACAAAAAGGGCTGCACAAGCATGTTGTGTCGTTGTTGTTGAAGGTGAGCAGTACTCTTCTGTGATCAGCCCTTCGTGGTTGCCTCTCCCTCTTCCAGTGGCGTCCCCAAGCCACACTGACTTGCCAAACACCAGGTGCACAAATGGGCGTTGGTGATGATGCCAGGGGCATGTTTTTTTTTGACGTGGTCGCGCGAAAGGGCCAAAAGAGAGAGAAGGAATCAGGCCTTCCATCCGCCACAAGATGTACAGTGAGAGAGACAGAGAGAAGGGAAGAGGGGAGGTTGAGGATGATGGTGTGGGAAGGAGAGACCTCGCGGGGAGGAGAGGGGAGGGCTGGCATGGCGATGGCGGCTTCTCTCTTCAGCGCCCAAAGTAGTAGTTCATGACGAAGATGGAGCAGTTAAAGCGCAGGAGGAGTGACAACGCATACAGGAGCCCCACCGCCCCGATAGGGTACAGGAACAGCACCGTGTGGTGCAGGAACGGCAGCACTATGAACAACAACAACAACAAAAGAAACTCGCGTCAACAAGCAAGCGCCTAGGAGAAGAAAAAGAAGAAGTAGAAACGAAGGTAGTGGTACCATTGTAGCCGAGGAAGGTGACGTAGAAGTAGTAGGAGATGGCAGCGGCGTACATGGAGTTGGCGATGACGGTAGAGATGAAGCCCGTATCGAGGATGAGCGGGAGGAGGAAAAACTGGAGGACGTAGAGGATCACGAAGAGGGGGAAGAAGGAGTTGCAGTGGATGTCGAACGCGTAGAGCCACTCTACCTTCTGGTCCACCGCGTGAAGCGACTGCACCCGGAGGTACTTGTTGGCCACAAACCTGCACACGTGTAGAGGGCACACATAAAAACAGTCACGTGTCATGCTTCTTCATGAAGAAGTAGAAGAAAGTAAAAGTAGAGGCGATAAAAAGAGGAGAAGAAAGGCAACCAGCCGATCGTAGCGATGGTGAGGCCGACGCCGAGGAACTCAACGAAGGCGGCCCAGAACATGATGCGGAGGAGGGTAGTGGGGCTCGTAGCGGCAAAGGCTACCGAGTAGGCGATGGCCGCCACGGCCATGAACAGCACGAGGATGGCGATGAACGCCGGGTCGTCCCGCGCCCACTGGTTCTTCGTCTCTGCACGCGAGCACAGAACAGATGTAGTGCAATCCGCCGACGCGGTGCCACGGGTTTCGCCATGAGCAGGAGCGCGAGATTATGGAGGTCGATTGCATCTAGGAAATGCTCTAAACCAGACGTAAAGAACGTACGTTTGCGCCACGAAGTTGTTCGGTAGCTGCAGATATGCACCAACAACCACACGATCATGCACATCAGCACGCGGCTGCAGCCAATGTGGCGACGCTACAGGCAAGGCTGGGTGTACGTACACTCGGGCCGGATGAACACAAAGGTAGAACATTTGCCTGCATTTTCAAGTACGATCGTCAGAGATGGGATCAATGGCGGTGAACGTGAAGGCACAAAAGATAAAACAGAGAAAGGAGGACGAACCAGAGGGTGTACTCGATGTCCATCTGAGGGTACTGAATGATGCGCCTCAGGTACTCGGGGAGGAACGAGCGCGAACCACCATGGAAGCGGTTCGTTGTATATGAGGGTAGCATCTGAGCTATATCTACTGCGCAGTGCCTCCTTCCACTGATCTAGCACCGCTCCTGACAAATCTTTTGATCTTGGTTGATTGCTTGCTCCAGCTGAAAACTATTTCCCATGAATTTCTTTGAGCGAACACGTCAGCAGCACAAGATGACCACAACGCAACACAACCAGGGTCCTGACAGCCACTGGGATGCCGTATCAGGCGTGTGGCAGCGCGTGAGTCTTGAGGTTCCTACAGGAACCACGACTGATGTGGTCACCGCGGTCTGGTGGTCCGTACCTTCAACTCATGCAAACAGGACGTGTGAGCTCTCAACTTGCCTCCTTCTTCACCTTCTTACTCGCTAGGCTTCAAGTGGGACGCTGCACAGGAAGCGGGCCCCGTCTCTTCGCCGACCTGCGCATCCCAGAGCGCCCTCCTTTGGGCAAGGAGGTGGGCCTGGCCGACGTCCTGCGCCAGCGTGCGTCGGCCGGCGTGCTAGACTGCGTCCCGCTAGATCCATCAGCCCCGCTCCCGCCCACCACCGCCACGCCGCCTGTGCCCATCGCGCGCTGCACCTGGCACTGCCACGTACTGTCCTTCCAGCTGGACCTCCACAAGATGCATCTTGTTAAATCGTTCGTGTAAAATGTTTGTTGGCTGCAGCTTGACTACCACCCGCCGAGCGATGACCCCGACACGGGCCTGGTGGGCTTCGTAGACGACCAGACCATGATCGAGACCGGTGTCTACTCTGATTACCGTGAGGTACGCCCACAATAGCAAAGACAACAACAAGACTGCTGCTCATGTCGTGCTGTCGACGCGCAGATCTGGGTGCGCCGCGACGATGGCCGCGAGCAGATGGCCATGGAGCTCATCGAGGAGCGCCCCGCGGGAGCCGCGGCGGCAAGACCCAGGCGCGGGGTGTGGGTAGTCAGCGGGCGCTACTTTGCGCAGGTGGTCGACCGCTACGTGCGGGAGGAGGGCAGCATCGGGCAGCGCATCGCCTCCACACCGAGCTCCTCGCTGGGCCACCTCCTCGGCCAGACGTGGAAGCTGCCGGAGGACGAGCAGCGCGCAGCCGCCGTGCTCTTCGTCAGCTGCTTCGGCGTCATCGAGGGCGGTGCGTGACGCAAGTACCAAGCGAGGCCCAAGAGCGCATTGCTGACGTGGCCATGCGCAATTCGGTGATGGGGGAGGGCGTTCAAGCAGAAGGTGCTCAGCAGGTGTGGCGAGTGGTCAAGTCCACCGACCCGACGCTCGAGGGTGCGGCCTTGTTTGCTCAAAACAGCAGGGCTGTCAAGGGTGAGCGCCGGGTCGAGCTCGCCGAGGGGAACAAGCGACTGCGCGAGACACTGCCCGACGGCACGACGCGGTTGTGGCACATCCACGCCAACACTTTCCAGCGAGGCCTCTTCGCCGCTGCGGACTCCTCGCCCACAGCGGCTCGCCTGTAACGCGTACAGCGCAACAGCCACCTTAAGGTGAGGCATTGTGCTTTTCTTGGCATCTGCGCGCAAAAGAAAATCATCCTGATAGTTGCTGGCCGAAAATGAAGTACCGCGCGGCGCTGAGGAGACTGTGCATCCATTGCCGCTTCGTGCTGCGCGAGAGGAGGCTCTATGTGGTGTGCTCCTCCAATCAGCGACACAAGCAGGGGCAAATTCAAGGCAAGAAGGCCGCCAGCAAATAATTAATCCGGAGACGAATCTGCTTCTGTTCCTTGCGGCAGCCATCTGGTACGGTCTCCCCCGCTACGCCAATTCGCACTCCCTTGTCAATCCGCTCATCTGCCATTATCGCCCTCCTGCTGCGTGTTTTTCCTTTAGGTTTTCCTCTGCAATAAAACGTTGTTCAATTGCCCCTACATCTGGCTGTACGAGACGTTCATAGAGTATCAAAAATGGGTGTTTATTTACGTTGGGACATCTGTACCCTTAAAGGAGACGGATTATATACGAGAGATGGAAATAGACTGTACGAAGGATGCTCGCTGGCTAGGCCGCGAGGCGAAGGGAAGGCGATCGTAGTACGTTACACACCGACTGGGCTCATGGAGCGAGGGCCGGTCTTGACGGGTCCCCAGGAGGGCGCGCCACTTGAGGTGCGCGGCTCCCAAGGACGCGAGCGAAGATTGAATTTGGATGGCGACTTGCTGTAGCCCCAGGCGTTTTGCCGCGGTGGGCTCATCGAGGAGGGCGAGAAGCCATGGTGTTGTTGCTGGTGCTGGTGGTGGTGCGACACGAGCACGGCGCTGTCGGACGCGTTGAGGTGCGGGTTGGTGTAGCCCATGTTCTCGTCTGCGGCGAGCAAGGCCGAAGCGCCATCGACGTCAACTTCTTCAAGCGAGCGAACGCGCTGGTGCGGCTGCGGCTGCCGAGTCGTGACGTGCGACGATGAAGACATGGAGGAAGATGGCGTTGCCGCCATGCTGTGTCTGTGCGTAGCTGCGCTCGACTCGGATATCGCGTAGGGGTTGTACGTCGAGGGCTGATGGTAGAGGAGCTCCGTCCTGTGCGACTTGAGGAAGCGCACCTCCACGTCGCCAGGATCGACCCAGATGACAAAGGCCTCAGACGGCATGCGGCTGGGCAAGTCGTTGATGCAGGCCTCCTGCGCGGCGTTGCGCAGGACGTGGTCGACGACGTGGTGGTCGCAGTCCTCGGACAAGATGGACCGATAGCCCTGCCCGCGCCAGGGCATGTCCTGGTACCAGTGGTCGGTGTACTTACGCGTGAGGCCGTCCACGAGCGCCCACTCAAATCGTTGAAGCTGAGCCTCACTCAGATCGGCGACTTCAATGGTACGCAGGAGCCATTCCACCGCAGCTCTAATTTCGTTTATCATGTTTGGACGTGGTGGTAACGTTCTTCTTTGTTGGGGGTCTAGTGATCGTGTTTATTCTGTTCTGCAGAGAGGTAAAGAGAGCCGTTTTAAAAAAAAACGATTGGATCTTGGACACCGGTGAGGGAGCTTTAATAAGAGGGAGGTGTACCACACGGGATTGCAGCCGTGGTCGCTTGAACACTGCTTGTGTGGTGAAAGCTGGTGGTGGTATGAGGGTTTGTTGCGTTGTCGTCTTCAGTGCTGAAGTTTCCGCCTCTTCGGGGAGGTTAATTTCACGCAAAGTTCTCCGCTTAGGTTTCTTGTTCCCGAGAAAATCCAGGAATAACGCATCTCCTCCGATCTCGGCTGCGATAGCGGCGACATTCCGCGGAGACAGCACGCCCTAGCAACCCTACTTCCGTAGCAACTCGGCGACGATTTTCACCACCATTTCCGGAAGCTTCTTCTTCCGCAGCTTCCTGGTCATGATTTTTGTCCGTAATTGGAAAAACGCTCATGAAGGCCCCTCCAAGAAGACCACTCACCGCATGATGCATCGTCCGTCGCCGTGTCGTTCCTTCTGCGCCAAGAGACGATGACTTGTCTTGGCGGCGCGTTTTTGCTTTCCTCACCAGTCAACGGCTGCCTCCCGTCGGGGCAGCCGTCGCCCGGGCGCGCTGGCGCTTGTCGGGTCCTGGAGACCTCGTGCTCCTGGAGACGTCGTCGTCATTATGGAAGATGGGCAGCGCGAGAGGAGGTCGTCCAGAGCGGCGACGACCTCCTCCATGGTGGGTCGCTCGGCGGGCTCCATGCGCCAACAGCGCTCTATCAGCGCGCGTAGGCCCTCGGGGCACTCGGCCGGAATCTCTGGTCGCTTGCCCTCGATCACGTCGAGCGACACCCGCGCAAAGGGCCGCCCCACGAACGGTTGCCGCCTTGTCGCCACCTCCCACATCACCACTCCGAAGCTGATCCATCATCACCAGCAACCATGTTGTTGTTGTTGATGATCATCATCATGTTCGATACGACTGATGCAAGAACAAAAAAGAGGTGAAGAAGAACATGCCTGTAGATGTCGGCCTTCTCGTCGTAGTAGCGCTTGCCGAGGAGCACCTCGGGCGCGATCCAGCAGGGCGAGCCGGCCAGCGGGGTCATGGTCCGGTTCTCGTCCTTGATGCGCGCAAAGCCAAAGTCGGCCACCTTCACGTTCCAGTTCTCGTCCACCAGCAGGTTGGCCGACCGCAGGTCCCGGTGGATGACCGCCGGCGACCGCGCGTGGAGATAATGCACGCCCAGCGCGGCGCTGTGGAGCAGCTTCAGGCGGTGAGACCACGGCAGCCGCACGGCCGAGTCGAGCAGCAGATCCCGCAGCGCGCCCTGCTTGACAAACTCGGTCACGAGGCACAGGTGCGGCCGCCGCACACAAGCTCCGATGAAGAGCACCACGTTAGGGTGGTGCAGGGCCGAGAGAAGGCCCACCTCGGCCCGAAAGTCGAGGAGCACGCGCTCATCGAGCTGCTGCTTGACGAACCGCTTGACGGCCACGTCGATGCCGCGCCACTTGGCCCGGTAGACCAGGCCATAGGAGCCCAGCCCGATGCGCTCGCCGAGGTGCAGCTCCTCGGGCTCGATGATCCACCGGCACAGGTTGGCCGACGTCAGCCACTGGTCTTCCTCCCACACCCGCTGCGCTGTCGTTCTATGAGCCTTGGACACCCGTCGTCCGCAACCGTCTTCGTTTTCGCACATGCCGTCGCTTACGCTTTCACTGTCGCTTTCATTTTCGCATTCCCTCCTGCGATTGTCCTGCGGCGGCGGCTCGCTCAACGGACCGAAGAGGCGGCCCTCGAGGCCTCGCGTAGTCAGCTCGTACAGCTTCGTTCCCACCCACTCATCGCCTTCACCGCCATCGGTAATGTTGAAGCGGCCCAGACTAATGATGCGATCGCGCTCGCCCACCAGCGACGTGTTCTCCACGCGCCGGAGGACGGCCTTGGTCATCAAAATCTGACCGCCGTGGGCCAGTGCCGTGAGCCGCGCCGCAGCGTCGACCGGCGGGCCGGCGTAGGTCGCGCGCCGCGTCGCCAGGTCGTGCGCCATCCGTGAACCCCCAGTGGCGGCGCCCATGCGCACGCGCGGCCCGCGGAAGAGCACGTTGACACCGTCAGGTCCGCTGCCGCCAGGCGCGTCGAGCTCGGCGGCGCCTGGGTGATCCAGCAGGCTTGCGGGCCAGTCTGCGTGCAGGAGCGCCAGCTGGACGTCCATGCACCACTCGAGCGCGTTCAGGGCGCTCTCAAACACCATCAGGAAGGAGCCTTCGCCCGAGTTGCAGCCCATGTCGGCCGTCGTGGCCACCGGGCCGACTCCGATGTTGCAAGCTACGTTGAATTGGCGCGGATGGAGCAACGCTTCGTAGCCTGCGTGGCGGTCAAGAAGCTGGCGCAGCGTTGCGTTGTACAGAACCGTGGCGTCGCGCATGGCCTCGGGGTCATACTCCCACAGAGAGGCCGCGCAGCTCAGGTCGGCCCACACGAAGGTGAGGTCCGGCCCGTCGGGTGCCTGCACGGCGTGGCCCGAAGTTGACTGGCCTTTTCGGTCCTGCTTCTTGCGCCTCGTCTTGGCGTATGGGCCTTGTTGGCGCTGCTGTTCCTCGGCGGCTTGTTCGGCAAACTCGCGAAGCTGCTCGGCCTTGACCGACGGGTTCATGCCAGCACGCGTCTTCGACCGTTTCTGCTGCTTGTCTTTGTAGTCCCGGCCAATGGGCCCTACGATAATGTCGTCGTCATCGCCGATAAAGCGAAAAGCCGCGTCATCGCCTGTGTCGTCGTCATCAAAGGCATCGAGGTCAAAGACCTCGGACGGGTGGACGGCGCAGGAAGCCAGCTCAGCTGATGAGCTGATGACGTGCGAGGCCGTGTCGACCATGGCCGAGTTGGCAGACGAGGATGGCGGCTCTTCGTCGAACATGGCCGACAGCTTCTGCATAATCTTGAAAAAGGGCGGACGGCGGGCCGGGTTCTGGTGCCAGCAGGCCTCGATCAGCTCTTTGTACTGTGCAGCAGCAGCACAGCGGTGTGCAATCAAGTCAGCCGCGACGACCAGCGTTGACCAATATCACTGGGATACACCAAAACGTGCCTCGAGCGTGCACAGTTCCTGCACGTTGTCGGGCATACGCGGGCGAAGGCCGTCACGAATCACAGCCACGACGATCGCCGCCTGGCTGTGTCTCGCCACCAACCGCAACCGCAAATGCGAACACAAACAAGAGCCTATGATCAGTACCAGCCAGCGTGGTGTTGGGGTGATTTTCAAACCTCATGTCACCATAGGGCTGCTCCCGTGTCAGCAGCTCCCAGAGGATGATGCCGAACGAGTAGACGTCCTGCACCCCCCGAGACGGATGCATTGGTGAACACTTCATGAAATGTTGCCGAGAAGGAAAGTTGACGTACTGCGAGCGCGAGGTCGATGCAAGGTCTTTGTTCGATCAGCTCCGGAGACATCCAGTGGATAGAACCGGCGATGGCGCCTCGTTGGGACGACCGATGCTTCTCCAGGTCCTCCTTGAACTTGGTCAGGCCGAAGTCGCTCACCTGCATTTGCGTTAACAGCAGTAAACGAATGATTACTTGTTTGTCGAAGCAGGTCTAGCAGTATGAGAAGATCAACTCACCTTGACGTTCCACTTGTGGTCGAGGAGCAGGTTGGGGGACTTGAGGTCGCGATGGACGATTCCCGACGAGTGGAGGAAGTGCATGCCCCGGGAGGCCTGGCAGGCCATTTTGGCCTTGTGCGCAAACGGAATTTCCGCAACGAGCTCGTTGTGCAGCAGCTGGGCCACAGACAGCATCATCGTGATGAACATCGCACATGTGCATGAATTGAACGGAGGATGGAGGGGGAGCGTACTTCGTAGAGGGAGCCAAGCGACATGAGCTCCATGACGATGCACATCTTGGGAGCCTTGGTGCAAGCGGCCATAAAGAGCACCACGTTCGGATGCCGCAGGTTTGTCATGAGCCGGACCTTAAGAGCGATGTAAGTATGAGATGAAAGATTGCCAAACCAGACGCTTCAAGAGGGAGAGTGCGTGCATGCCTCTTGCTTAAAGTTTTTCTTCAGCTGCTTGTCGACACGGTCAGGCGCCATCAACTTGACCGCCACTTCGGTACCCTTCCACACGGCCCGATACACCTCGCCATAGCCGCCCGCCTGCGTTCCCCAACAACGCCAACACGCATTAGAGAGGCGCTCATGAAGGCTACCTAAATTGGAGGACGCATTCATTCGCCAATGTGCTTCGTACCCCGAGCTGTTCGTGAATCTCAAGTTCCTCAAAGTCGATCTCCCACTCGCGGTCTATGTTGCGCCGCCTCGTGATCACCACCGCCGCGACCGTGATGGCAATGAACAACCCCAACGCAAGCACGGACGCAGGAATCAACGAGCCTGTGACCCGCGGTATTCAGCCGATCATGATCTCAGTCAGACTGGTCAAGTCATCGTCACGAAGCAAGCTGAGGGCCCGCACCAAGCACGATGGGGACCGTTTTGTCTGCCGCCTGCGAGGGGCACCGGGACTCGCAGTAGCGGCCGCACCGGTGGTCCGGGCAGACGCAACTGTTGGATGAACAGACCCCAACGCCGGAGCACAGCTGGCCCTCGTCGTCGATGCAGCCGTGAAGATCGCTCACGGGCTGGCCTTGGCATGTGAAATTCTTGAGCAGGCGATAAAAGAGACCCTGGAATGGCTGCCGGTCGGTAATAATCACAAAGTCTTGCCTGATTTCATAACCGCAAGGTTCATAAAAGTCAATAAACCGGCTGATAGGTGAGGAAGAAAGAGCGAACCTTTCTGAGATCTGACGGGCAATGGGGCTCGTTTGTGTGAAGTAGAAGTACTTGGCCAAAGCTCTGGCCTTGGCGCAGTCCGTCATCGACTGGGACCGGTAGAGGAACGAGCTGTAGGTCGCGAACGGCCAACTGGTGTCGCTCAAGCCTACAAGCGGATCTTTTGCAAGTTAATCCACGTCAAGTACGAGAAGCGACGGAAAGAACAAAGAATGACGCAAAGCGGAGACGATCGTACCGTCAAGAAGGCTTGTGTATCCGAGGCTCGTGGTTTGATCGAAGCCTGTGGCTAGTTGGTCGTCGATGGCGCTCTGTACGGACGCCAAGCTGGGGCGCACAATAAAGCCAGATGGCTTTTGAATCGCAGCTGTGTTCAGCTGTTTCGCCGAGTAGAGCTCGTACGAGTTGATGAACGAGAACGAGTAGGGCACGGACAGCAGGTAGTTCAGGGCATCGACTGCGTTTGTCGTGACAACAGAGCGATTGGTGGCGCTCTGGCTGGGAAGCTGATTCGTAGAGCTAGCGCGCTCGGCAAACTCGGGCACATGCTTCCTGAGTACAGTGGAGACGACGCTCATGACGACCGAGGGCTCTTGGGTGTCGCTTACACGCACAGCGACAAAGATGGGCTTCTCCGGCAAGGCGGCGGCGATCTCGGGCGGGTTGAGCGCGCGGATTCGTGGGTCGTTCCACATGGTGATATCGTTGAGGAGGATGCCCGCAATCGTGTTGTAGTCAAGCACCAGCATCTGGCCCAACAGTTCGGGTAGGTGGTAGCCCGGCGCCAGTGCCACGACCGTGACAGGCATGAACGCGACGTCCGGAATGGCCAAGGTCAGGTTGGGCGTCATGCCGTTGTTGGTGGCGCTGAAGTCAGAGTCGTTGCTGATGATAAACTGCCGGACCTGCGCCGAGGACGACGGAAAGTACTTGACTCGCACCTCGGCCGAGCTGTAGGCTACGGACCACGCTGTGTACAGCGACAGAGGCGCCCCAAGCCCGACGAGGTATTGGGCCGAGTGAGCTCGCTGGCCGTTGCACTCCACCGTGCTTACGAGGTCAATGAGCCTCTTGCGTAGGAAGGAAGCCAGAGGCACGTATCCAATGTCTTGTGCCAGCTGCGACGCCCTGTTTCGAAGCTCGTGAGGTTCGCGACACATAAGCTCCTACTTTGCAAACCAAAAGACACGTACGCGTCGTTGGTATAGACCCAAGTGACGAAATAGAGCAGCTCCTGGATGGCGGTGCAGTCAAACACCGTCAGATTGCGCTGAAGTGAGAAGAACGAAATGAACGAAAGAGGCCACGAGTTGTGACCGCTCCCACCATAGATGTCGATGTTGAAGTTGCTCTTTTTGTAGTGGTCCGAGAAGTCATTCTGCATCCAAGAACGAGTCCAAACATGAGTCGCAGATGTATAACAGGAACAACAGGACGTACCATTGCCGACTGGACCGCAGTGGCGGTGGGATAGACCAGCTGACCGGCTGCATTAATCATTTTGGCGCTACGGAAGCCATTCTGCCGCGCCGCCAGGTCAGTTAGTATCGTTGCCCCGTACTCGCACGCCTGGCACGGTTGAGGGAGGGGGAGTGAGTGCTCTGCGTGGCCATCATCAAGGCGAAACGCAGGAAGTGAGGTTGACCTTGAGCCATTCGATCGAGCTGGTCTGGGACGACCGGAGAGACAGGGCGAAGGCGGTGCCGCGGAGGGCGGGTGGCATGAGGGCGAACGAGCGGTTGGCCGCGCGAAATGTATCCCGAAAGTGGGAGCTGAAGGTCTCAAGCGCCTGCTTCCACACCTCAACCACGCTCGCTGTCGAACGAGAGTCAGTGTAGCCGAGTAAAATCGGCCGGCCCGGCAGCTTGTCGGCCAAAGTCGGGTTGAGGGCAGCGATGCGCGAATCATTCCACATGGTGATGTCACCCGTCTGCATGAGGGCCAGTGTTGTCCCATCAAAGACCTGGAGAAGATGAACACAATGTCGCTCTCTTAGCTTCAGCTGTGCACAGTATGAAGGAGGAAAGCGCAGGATAATACGAGGTCAGGGTCAGAGGGGTTGAGCTCGGGGAGATTGTAGGCCAAGACGATGGCTTGCGCCACGAGTGGGAACTGAACGAGGTTGTTGTAAAGCGGGCTGAGCTCAGGAGAGATGGCTTTGTCAAGTACCATAAACGACTGTGAAGGAGGTTATGAGGGGGCGAGCTTGTGAGAATAAGAGGCACAGCCTGCAGGACTTGCTGGGCAAAAGGAAATCTTATGGTGCACCGTTACGCCCTTTGTGTACTCGTCAAGCGCGGCGGAGGCGCCAGTTGGGGTGAAGTATAGCCCTACGTCATCACGAACGAACGAGTAGGACTGGAACCAGGAGTCCGTTATGCTCGTTACGCTGTGAGAGCCCCCACCATACAAGCGCAAGCCAAAGATTGTATCGGCTATGGCAGACCACGTAGAAGAGGAAGGGTGGGGTGAGCGTGCAAGCATGAGGCGAGAGAGAGAGAGAGAGAGGGAGAAGGAAAACGCTACTCGAGTGAACGGTGCTCGTCAACAGAGCGAGAGCTAAACACAAGCCAAAAAGATGAAGAACCTTCAACATGGCTTCGCACAAGGAATAGAAATGAAACTGAACGGCTCATCCTCCTTCTGCTCTTGCCTGATCAGAGGGCGGAATCGTCAGATCCCGCGGCGCTCGTTCCTCATAAACAGTCGCCTTAAGAGGACAGGGGAAGCACCTTGGGCAGAACGAAAGTTCGCAGTGACAGAACGAACGAAGGTCAGCCTCGCGCCCGAGAGTCGAGCTCCCGAAGCGAAGAGGACGGTGTAGCGAACCTAGGCAACATGTCACAACCACAGAACCAGGCACGAAGCTGCTGCAGAAGATGACTTTCTAAAGCACTGGGTGCGGCTGGCAGACACGCCGTGGCACTCAGTTGCAGCCAGGAGAAAGGGAAGTGGCCGAAGTGCACTTTTATCCGCTCGGGCCGGTGGCAAGGTAGTCACGAACGCGATTACACGTCAAACCGGCCTCATACTGCCAATCTATGGAAATGTATGTACTGTCTGACAAGAACGTTCAAATCTTGCCTGCGTGTTCTTTGGCAAACATTTTATTTTATATTTTTTTTTTGAAAGGATTTCCTCATGTTTCTCTTTCCTCCTCACTGAAGGCCTTGTTCAGCTGTTTAGGTTCTTGAAGTGAAGGCACGCGCCTCCTCAACATATTGGCGGCCTCAAGTAGTGGTGAACTCATGTTTTGACGTATCGTTCGGCTAAACTTGCATCAGACTTTGCATCTCGTCTATCTGGCATCTCCCAAGTCCTACCCTTTCCCAGTCACCACACAAACCATCATGGAGGACCACGACATCAGCCCAGAGGGATCAGGAGGCCCGTCCAGCTTGGGAGCAGAGCAGGAGGAACGCACAAGTCCTGTTGACGCTCGACTCACAACCGAGCAACACGTTCTAGAACGAGCGGACGAAGAGCAAGAGGAAGAAGAGGAGTACGGAGCAGAGCCACCTGAAGCGTCCTTCGTCTCTGATGAAGAAGGAACCAACATGCCTTCGCCGGCTGGAGGCCCGCCGCCTCCACCACCTGGCGGCCCACCGCCGCTGCCGGACTGGCTCCAGCGCTCCATCGCTGGCGTGCCGCCTCCTCTGCGCCCTGCGGCTGACGGCTCCGCGCTACCCGCCGCGCCGGCGGCGGCCACCGGCACTGGCCCAGCGGACCTGGCGGCGATGCTGTCGCAGCGGCAGCTCCGCGCGACGGTGGTGGTGGAAAAGCAGGTCGTTGAGACGCCTGAGGACGAGCTCCGCCGCGCTCTCACACGACGCAGTACTTGTCCCCCCCCCCAAAGCTTGTTTGATGCTGTGGTTCTTGTTGGCGTGTTTGGTCGCCATGCTGATGTCCATGGTGGTGGTGATGGACTGCGCAGTGTCGAACAAGGCGACGGCCAAGAAGGATGAGATCACCGCCCTCGTGGCCAAGCTGCGTGAGGGCCAGTTTGGCTCTTTTGACGAACTCGCGCGCGTCGTGCAGCACGGTGCGGCTTCCTCGTTGTCGTGTGACGTCGGCTCGCGTCTGACATGTCATCGTCATCATCATCATTATGGTCCTCGTCATCGTCATCGTAATGTCCACCACAACAGCGACGCGCGTGCAGAACGAGGTGGGCAACATTGAGCTGATTAAGATGGCCCATTGGCCGCTGGACCTCCTCAACTCGCTCAAGGAGGTCGTCGGCATCATCCACAACATCCGGTGCGTCCCTCCTCGGCTCAACCGACATCCTGATAACACGACACATGCGCCTGACGCGTGTGCGGGGACAGACGAAACATGAAGCGGACAGAGGATGCGCTGCGAGACCAGGCCAACAAGGGCCTCGCCATCAACGAGCAGGCGGTCGCCAACATCCGGGACTGCGTTCGGGTGCTGCGCGAGACGCCCGCCGGACTCGACCGCGCCGAGAAGGTCCTCGGCATGCTCACCGTCTCGGTCCCGCTCCACTCCGAGGCCGCCCTGGCCAAGGCCCGCGCCCTCATCGAGGTTCGTCCGTCCTCGTCCTCGTGTCTGGCGGGCTCTTGGCTTATTGTAGTCATCGTTGTCATTGTCGCCATGGGCGTGAGCAGTCGTCCGTCAAAGTGGTGTTTGAGCTCGCGCTGGCCAAGTACAAGCAGCCGATCCCGCGCAACTCGTTCAACCTGCGCTACCGCCTCACCCACACCATCAACCTCCTCGAGACGTACGACACTGACTCTCCCCCCTTTCCTCCTCGCGCGGCCGGTCTGACCTGCGAGGCCACGCCAGGGCCATCACGCTGAGCCACGAGGCCGGCGTGCGGGACAAGCGCCAGGAGGCCGACCAGGCCATCCTCGACATGCAGGCCAGGTACGCCGACGTGCTCAACATCAGGGCCACCTCGACCGGCGATGCTCCGTCCCCATCGGGTGCGCTCGTTGAGGGCTCTGAGCCATCGTCTTCGCCTACGACCCCGGAGGAGGCGACGCCATCGAGCGTGCCGTCTGCATTGTCGCGCTCGGGGTCGTCGTCGTCACTGCGCACCAGCGGTTCGTCGTCATCGTCGCGGAGCACGCTGCACGGCCTCATCGCGGACGGCCTGGGCCAGAAGCTTGCCGCCTATGTGGCCAACCTCCGCGGCGGCGACGGCAAGTCCGACGAGGACTTGATCGTGGCCGAGCTGGCCAAGGAGGACAACCGCGCTCGCACGCCGCTCGAGGTCGCTGTCCTGCTGGCCGACGAGCGCGCCGTCGAGGCGCTGCTCTCGCTCTGTACGCCGTCGGCGCCCGGCGTGGCGGCCTTTCTCGCGGCCTACCGCAACGGCGAGGGCAACAGCTACGCTCACATGGCCGCCTCGTTGCGGCGCGCTGCCGCCGGCGGCACGGCCGGCTCGCCGACGGCCATCCTGGCCGCGCTGATCGCGGCGCTGGGCCCCGCGCTGCTGTCCCACCTCAACGACCGCGGCGAGACGCCACTGCATTCGGCCGCTAAAGTGGGCAACACCGGTACGTTGTCCTCTCAAGCGGGAGCCGCGCACACGCGTGCGTGTCGTGTCGTGTCGTGTCGTGCGTTTTCTCACGCCCACGCGTGGCACGCCGGTGCGAGCGCAGAGACGACCAAGTACCTGGTCGAGCAGGGCGTGCCGCTCGGGAACAAGGACAAGTTTGGGCGGGACGCGCTGTCGCTGCTGGCACTCAAGTGCATCAAGCGTGTCGAAGTGGCTCCACCGCCAACAGCAGCGGGAGTCGCGGGTGGAGGCGCTCGCGGCCTGGGCGCGTGCCTGTTCCAGTATTTCCTGAGCGAGGCACTGTCCGACGTGCGCTTCGACGTGCAGGGCACGCGCTATCCGGCCCACCGCATCGTTCTCTGCGCGCAAAGCCCGAGCTTCAAGAGGTACATCTTTTTCTTGTTGGAGAAGAAGAAGGTCTTGGCGCTTGATCACTACAGATGGCTTATCATACGGTGTGCAGCATGCTCGAAAACAAGGAGTGGAAGGAAGCGCAGGGCGGGGAGGTGCGCGTGGAGGACGTGAGCCCGGCGGCCTTCAAGCACCTCCTGGAGCACCTCTACAGCGGTGGTGAGAGCGCCTTCTCCACGAGCGACCTCGAGCTGGCTCTCGACCTGCTCTACGCTGCCGACCGCTTCCTCATTGATGGCCTCAAACACAAGGTGCCTTTTTATTTTTTTGTTAGAAATATTTAATTTTCTATTAAACTTAAACTCTCCATTTATTCAACACTCAAAACAAAAAAAAAAAAAAAAGTGTGAGCACGTCTTGTACAGAATGATGACGTTGGAGAATGCATTCTTGCTCTACACGCGAGCCAGCCGACATTCGGCGCAGCAGCTCCGTGAGGCAGCCGCTCACATGATCCTCACGCACTACGACGAGATTGGGTTTGCAGATGAGGACCACTGCGTCCTGTTCGACATCCTGCACTGCGTGTCCATCAGCCAATGCTAAGCCTTTATGTGAAAGAACTGTGTAAAGCGGCAAGCAACACGCACTTCCCACTTTGACCAGCTGTTGGGGTGGCGGGTCAATGGGCTAATTTGTACAGTCAACAACTTGCAAGACATACTAAGGAGGACTTCATTGTTATTCTTGGATAAATGGTAGGTTCATCATTATTTGATGACATACAGGACTTGAAGGCACCACAACCAGGTACATGTTGCATACACCCTCTACACTTATAATGTCTCCTCTTTCCCTTGATTCACAAAACACAGCATTTTGCCGAGGCTTGCCCAGGGACACCACCACAGCACCATTAATTTGATTAAAAGGTACAAAAAGCTTCTTTCTTCTCCAAACTTACTCAACATTATTTGAATGGTGTTCTTTTTTTGGTTGTGGCTTTTGCAATGTGGGGGGAAGCAAGCCAAGCATGGACCAAGTGGTCTCACCATTCAACATAAATCAAGCAGTGGCCATTTCTCAGCCCAACTGGGACAGTTCCTGCCCACACTGAGAGAGCAGCCCAAGGTGTTTAATGGCAATGACAACAGGCAACTCAATTTATGATATCCTCTCACTAATGAGGGGAAAGGACATACTAGTGTGTGTGACTTAAGATGTTGTCAAATATGGTGTCCTTGATCTGCACTTGGCATGACAGTGCATGTCAGGCATACTTGTGCAACTGTCTATGCTGGAAAGACAAGTCACGTCACAGGTGTGTTTGAATTGAAACAACTGACATGTACTTCCTGAGCTCTGCTGACCTGCATTGCCTTGGGCTGTTATTGATGGGAATGGAATGTTCACAGATCACCTTAGCGGACTGGCTGAAAAGAGCAGTGGAGCTCCCAATTCAATTGCTCGATCATGGCGAGTATTCCAGGCCGCTCATCCACCTCACGCAAAACGAAGAACTGCGTTCGTTCACGATCAGCCTGCTTCAACGGGACGACCCGTTTCTTCTTGATTGTACGTACAATTTACCACCAGGACGTAAGAACTATTACTCAGTAATTCTCACACCACTAAAATGTGGTTTTCTCATCTCTAGCGTCCGACCTTGTCAATGCGCGAGGGCAGCTTGACCAACTCATAGACTTGGGCCTGCTCGAACGGCCCGGGGCGGGCAATTGGGTTGAGTGGACTGCACCTATCATCAGGGACATGGTCCTCCAGCACGTGTACCCGAAAAAGGACTTGGCCTGCTCGTCATCTTCAATTCTCTCTGACGGGTGCTTGCGTGCGGAGGTTCTGTTGGAACAAGCCCTGCCCTTGCTCGATCAAGAGCTTCTCTGCTCCCACTACGTGCGGAACCGTTCATCGTGCCCTTCTGAATACGTCCTGCAGGCGGAGCTCTACTCAGTCCTGCGCGAACTGGTCGGTTCAACCAGCTACAGAGTCTTCCCCGAGGCCAAAGACAGGAAGAAGCACGGCCGCCGTCGTATCGATCTCCTGCTGGTAAACTCAACAAGGATCGTTATGGAGATCAAGGTCAACCTCACGACCGCTCAGGGCCTCAACAAGGCGGCGAGGCAGGTGCTCGACTATGGACGAGCGTTGGGAGCACAGCAAACGATTCTACTCAACTTCGTACCCGCTGACGCTTCCCTTCCATCAACAGCAGCCTCCCTCTTCCCCAAATCTGGAGAAGTGACGACCTTTCACGTACTCTTCGCTGATGGGTTCGCTGACCTCACGATGCTTCTTGCGCCAGCCCTGGGCGAACACGAGCCCCAGCACAAGATTGTTCATGAATCTCAGCAACCTACCTAAACCTTCTCTGCATAAGAAGCAATGAATTAAAATACAAAATATAAAACAAAAATACACAAGCAAGTAAACAACAAGCCACCCCAAAATAAGAAGAGGGAACACCGGCGATGAACTCGGGCTCTCCGTCGTACCTGGCCTCTGCAGCGAGAGTTGGGCAGGTCTTTAGCCTCCACAACGAGGTACTTTTTTTTTTGCTGCTTCTCTGCCTCCCTCCCTTCTCGAAGCTGGCCACCACTAACTGGCTCGAGGGAGCACCTTCTCAAAGGCACTCGAAAATGCCGCAGAGAAGCACAAGAGGGCGGCCACTGGCGAGGAAGAGCAGGTAGATGACGACCAGCCGCAGGTCCGTCTTGAGGAAGAACTCAACCACGCGACCTCTGTCGCCTGTGGCAGCGCACACGTTGCCATCACCACCGGTGCCACTTTTGTGCTCTTCCCCTCCTCTGCTTTCATTTTTTTTATATTTATCACTTTATTTTGCTGGACAGACAACGGCGCGGTCTACACCTACGGCAGCGGCCGCCTCGGGCAACTGGGCCACGGCGACAAAAAGGACGTCGATGCGCCTCGCCTGGTCGAGGCCCTGCGCGAGCACTGCGTCATCAACGTCGCCTGCGGCCGGTACACGCAACAGGCAACAATAATTATTATATTTTTTTATGGTTCGCTGAAGATTGGACGGGGCATGAATGACAACATGCAGAGAACACACCGTGGCCGCTACGGCGTCCGGGCAGGTCTACTTCTGGTGCGAAGCTGCCAGCAGAAGAGGCCTCTGCCTCTTCTGCCTGTCCTCTCTTGGCTCACCAACAACCTCTTCCTGTGTTGGCGTATGGGTTGGTACCGCGCAGGGGAAACCGAGTCGACTGCGTGGGCTCGGGCAGCGTGTCCATGGTCGAGTCGCTGCCGGTGCCAGTCGAGGGCCTCGCTGGCGTGCCCATCCGCCAGATCGCCTGCGGGGCCTACCACACGGCCGTGCTCTCGGGTTCGCCTCCAAAAACCAAAATACAAATAAAAATAAAAATAATCAAAACGATCAAATCTTACAAAATAACAAGAAATATTATTATTAACAAATAAAATTATTTCTTTTGTTATTTTGTAAAATTTGGCAATATTATTAAAAGATTTGTTTTAATAATAATATTGCACGCAATGCGTGTCCACAGAGGATGGCGAAGTGTACGTGTGGGGCGAGTATCAGGTCGACCGGGCGTGCGCGCGGTGCAACCAGCGCGACCCGTGCCGCATGTCGCACCTGATCAAAGGCCGGGTCGTGTTCATCACCTGCGGCCCGCACCAGACCGTGGCCATCACCG
>NAVB01001343.1:0-17212 GCA_002179805.1 Acanthamoeba lenticulata | reverse complement strand
AAGCTCGACCTCGTCAAGCGGCTCCAGCGCATTGTCGGGCCCCTCTGGCCCGGCTTCCAGGCCAAGCTCAACCTGTTTGGGTCGTCAGCCAACGGCTTCTGCCTCAAGAACTCGGACCTCGACATCTGCATGACCATCGACAAGCGGGCCGGCACCAAGAAGAAGATCGTCAACCGCATCGCCCGCACTCTACGTGATCGTATGAACTCCCTCCTCGTCGTTGTCCTCATCCTCATCCTCATGCCCATCGTCGTGGCTCGTAATACAGATAAAATGAAGAACGTGACGGCCTTGTCGCACGCCAGCGTGCCGATCGTCAAGTTCGAGGACCCGGCCAGCAAATTTTCGTGCGATATTTGCATCAACAACATCCTGGCGCTGCACAACACGCACATGATCGCGCAGTACTCGCGCATCGACAGCCGACTGCTCCAGCTGGGCTACTTTATCAAGTTTTGGGCCAAGCGCCGCAAGCTGGACGAGCCCTACACCGGCACCCTGTCCTCCTACGCCTGGATTCTCCTCGTACGCCCACCCACGTCGTCGTTCTTGTTGTAGTCGCTGTAGATGTTCATGAATCTTACTTGGGCGCACTTGCTCCACTTCTCGTCGGCCATGATGGTGGTGATGATCATCAACAGGTTATCAACTTTTTGCAGCAGCGAAACCCGCCGGTGCTGCCGTGCCTGCAGCGAGTCACGCCCAGCGGGGAGCTGCGCGGGGAGGTGCCTCTCCTCATGCTCAAGGGCCACAACTGCTACTACTATTCGGACGACATTCGACGATTACGGTTCCGGTCTCAGAACCAGGTCTCCTTCACCATCATCATCATCCTGTTTATCACCATCACCTTCATCGTCAGTACTGACTTTCTCTTTCTTCTTCTTGACCGTCGCCTGCAGGAGACGCTGGCCGGGCTGCTCCTCGATTTTTTCTATCTCTACGCCGAGGAGTTCGATTATGAGAACCAGGTGCGCCATCATCCCCCCACTTCACGGCCTGCGCGACGATGTTGATGCTGATGATGATGGTTGTTGTTGTTGGACAGGTGGTGAGCGTGCGGAGGGGAACGATGCTCACCAAGAAGGAGAAGCGATGGGACAAGATGCCAAAGACGGTGAAGGAGAACCACTGGTTCTCGATCGAGGATCCGTTCGACCTCACCCACGACTTGGGCCGCGTGGTCGACCAGGACAACCTCGAGGCCATCAAGCACGAGTTCCGGCGCGCCTACTCGCTCCTCACTTCCACCCACGACCTCGCCGAGGTCTGCGAACAATACGTCAGCAACTGAGTTGGCCTTTTTTGTTTTTATTTCTAAAACCGAATAATTCATTTTCCTCAATTGACGTTTCTTGGCGTTTTCTCTTTCTCCTTTCTCTGCCGTGAAACGTGCCCCTCGGCGAAGCACAAGTTGTGACTCAGGCTTAGGCTTGTTAGGCCAACATGAGGGCGTCCTCACCAGAGCTTCACGCCTCAAGGTATTTCTGCCTCATGGTAGTGTGAGAGACTTTCCTCTCGGAGAGCTCATGAGCTGAACTCCTGATTCGCTGTAACTGATTGATCTTCGGTCATGCATGACACCCAGGCTGAGTCTTCAAGACCTCAAAGAGAAGTTTGAGGCTTTGATGCTAGAGCAGCAAAGGCGGGGCTACACACCCGACCCGTCGAAGAAGGAGAGCCTGGAGCGACTCTCTTCGGAGGAGCCTCAATACCGCTCCTACTCCTTTCGTGACGTGGCCGCCAAGTGGAGGGAGAAGGAGGAACAGGCGCCGGTGCGCCCCAGGTCCTCCAGCACTTTGTCTGTACATTCTCCTCACCACATATGCTCTCCATGGAGTTGTCGAAAAACCAACCACGCCACTCTTCCTGTGCAGCCGACGTGGACCCGCTCATGTTCTCCCACGGAGTGGCGGCGCACTACTCACTTCAGCGGGTCAAGTCCGACCACTCTACGCGAGCGTGGTGGCTCCCAGCTCCAGCGAAAGGGCAGCGAGTTGATGGGACAGGTGTTTGAGCAGCGCACGCCGCAGGACTGGAAGAGGGAGCAGGAGACGCTCAAGAAGCGCTTGGAGGAGAGTGCGCTCCACCATCACAACTACCTCCATGATGACGGAGAGCAGCTTGCCGTTAGCCCAGGAAGCGGCGAAGATGTGAGTATGGTCAAAGAGATGGAGAAGCTGAAGCAGGAGCTGGAGGAGGCATGGAAAGAGATAAACAAGGAGAAGGAGGAGATGGCGGCCGAGCGGCGACAGATAGAGGCCGAGTGGCACGTGATCAACGAAGAGAAGATCCGCCTGTTCAACGAGCAGAGGGAGGCCAAGAAGAGCTTGCGCCAAGAGTGGGTCCTCGTCAACCAGGAGAAGCAAAAGCTTCGGCTCCACTACAAGGAAATTGAGCAGATCCTCTCCAACCTCCATAAGAAGACCGACGAAGGCAACGCTTCCTCTACATAGGCTCCTCGTTAAGCAAGGGGCACCTGCCAAGCTTTCAACTTCTGCTGGCGGAGGATTGGTCTGCCGTACGACGAGAGCTAATTCGGACCTAGAACCGGTTACCTTATTGTATTTTGAGCTTTATTACACAATTATCTCTTCCTCGTAGCCCCACCACTTGGCGCGCAACGTTGCGGCTCGAGGCGGAGGAGAAGTTTGTTCGCTCGCATTTGAGGAAGGACCAGACCCAACAAATCGTGTGAAGTGCAACTAGCAAAAATGGAGGGAGGGGACGAAAGGCGCAAGGTGCGCTTTGGTGGAGGTTCATCGTCGGAAGATGAAGGTCAAGAGATGGAGATGCAGCAGCCCAAGGTACCCGCGCTGCGCATCAGCAATAAACCCAACGCAAAGGACCGATATAAAGACCTCTACGTCGTCGAACCGTCTTCGTCAGACGACGAGGACGACCAAGACAGCCAAGTGCGTTTCCGCATGCCGGTACTCTTCCCCCTCTTCTCCTCTGCCCTTCCTTCTGTTATTTTATTATTGGGGCCGCTTGTTGCGGCAACATAAGCGCTTCATGGTTGCTTCGTCTTCTTTCTTTGTTCTTGACTTCGTCCTACGCTTCGTTCTTTGGCGTCGTGGTGGGCGGGGGGGGGGGAACTTGCGTCACCGCTTGTCATTCGCATGAACGGTCAAACTGCAGAACGTGGCCATGAACGGCGGCGCCGATGGGCTCGAAGACGCCAGCGCAGATCCAGACACCTTTGGCGTCCGGACGCGCGAGCGGCGCCCGACGGTGACGGAGCTCATCTACGAGGCCGCTTCCCCCGGTTTGTGCCCCCGAGCGAGTCATGACCACGCTCGTGTTGTGTTGGCTGACGTCAGCGTTGTGCCTCGCATGGGGTGTCGACACAAACAAACACACACACGCACAGAGTCGCGCCAGAAGCAGGACGTCGGCGTGAGCCTGGCCTTGGAGCGGCTCAACGTGTGGCTGCGCAAAAAGACCATCAAGGAGGTGTTTGCCTGCGGCGCCGACCGCAAGCGGGCGATCAAGAAGCAGACCACCAAGCACATGCTGCGCGACATCGACGGCGTCATCCACCCGGGCCAGCTTCTCGCCATCATGGGCGGCAGCGGAAGCGGCAAGACGACGCTGCTCAACGTACTCGCCGGGCGGGTTCAACACGGGACCTCCATGGGCTTTGGGAGCAAAGTCAAGATCGACGGCCGCATCATTTTCGAAGGCTACGAGCTCGACCCCAAGGAGGTTTGTCGACGTCGTCTTCCTCGTTTCTTGCGCATCTCCCAACTCAACGGGGACTGACCCATGTGCATGTGTGTGCGTGTGTGTGGTGTGGGGCTGAGCGCAGGCCAAGCAGGTGGTGGGCTACGTGCTGCAGCACGACCACTTGCTGCCGCACCTGACCGTGCGAGAGACCTTGCAGTACGCCGGCTACCTGCGCCTGCCCTCGTCCATCCCGCACAAGAAGAAGAAACTCATCGTACGCGCCGTTCCTCTTCTTTTTGTGCTTCTTCTTTGCTTCGAGAGCTCTCTCGAGGCCTGACCGCGGCGTCTTGACCCTGGATCGGGGGGCACACGAGGCCAGGTCGAAGAGGTGATCCGCGAGCTGGGCCTCAAGGAGTGCGCCGACCGACGCATCGGCGGCGACGGCTCGCACGGTATTTCCGGCGGCCAGCGACGACGCGTGTCCATCGGCATTCAGGTACTTACCCACCTGCCCGCCGCCCCGCGCGCCCATCGTCCTCCTCCGTTCTTCCCCGTCACTGACGCTGCGACGACGCCAACGTTGGCAATGGCAGATGCTGACCAACCCGAGTACGTTCCTGGACCTCATGTGCTACCGTGTGTTGTTGTGCGATGGACTGACTGGGCCTGATGTCCTCTCCATTCTGTGTCGCGTGTTTAGGCGTGCTGTTCCTGGACGAGCCGACGTCGGGCTTGGACAGCTTCACGGCCACGTCTCTCATAGAGACCCTTCACGCCATCACGCGCCAGGTTCGTGATGCGCGCGTTGTCTCGGCCCAAGACAAGCGGCCGATCTCGTCTCTAACCTACTTTTCTTTTTCTTTGCTTTCTTTAATTCTTTTACAGGGCAAGACGGTGATCTGCACCATCCACCAGCCGCAGTCTTACGTCTTCAAGCTCTTTGACTCGGTGATGCTCCTCTCCAAGGGTCCGTCCCCATGCACACAGGCCTGGCCCTCTCAGCTCGAGCTCGTGCGCTCAACTTTGCTCACCTTGCACGCGAATGCAGGACGGGAAATCTACTTTGGGCCGACGACGGGCATACTGCCCTACTTTGAGAGCCTGGGCCTGACGTGCCCCGAACTCATGAACCCGGCCGACTTTGTCCGTGCGTCTTCCCTCTTGGCCCCTGACCCTCAGCTGCGCGTTGATGATGATGTCGATGTTGATGGCGATGACGATGTCGACGATGATGACGACAACAGTGGACCTGGTGACGGTGGACTCACGCGAGGAGGAGCTGTGCCTCCAGCGGATCGATGCCCTCGCGTCCTATTTCCGCGCGTCGCGGATGCGCAAGGAGGTGCAGGCCGAGATCGAGGAGGAGAAGGAGCTCTCGCTCGAGGGCCGCAAGCGGTTCGGCCTCACCCAGTCCTCCGACGACTGGATGACCATGCAGAAGCTCGATCGGTTCGTCCGTTTGCTTTTTTTCTCGCTCCTTCCGCCTAACGGCTGGCGATGCTGACGTCATGCGATTGCCATCCGATTGGCCAATCCCAGGGAGGCGCTGACCAAGTCGTCGTCCAACAACTGGTTCGACCGGATCAAGCAGTCCGGCACCTTGAGCCGCTCGGCCCTCCAGCGGACCATCTCTGGTTCGCCCTCCTCCCCGTCCTCCTCCTCGGAGGGCTGCTGACGTCACTTGCTTGGCCAGGCCGATGGCGGTCGTCGAGCAACATGAAGGCCACCGACGGCGAGGGCGACGGAGGCGACAAGATCGGCAGCTCGCAGTCGTCCATCCGGCGCAGCGGGTCGTCCTTCCGGCTCGACGGCACGACAGAGAGCATCGACCGGATCCAGCAGCTCAGCAGCTCGCCCTCGGCCGTCCCCTTGTCGTCCTCGATCAAGCGCAGCACCAACACCATGCTGGACTCGAGCTATTCCATGACCTTTGGCGACTCCCAGCCGTCCATGCAGCAGAGGCACGTCTCCTCCTCTCCGCTCTTGTGGGCGTGGCTCGCCGCTCGCGGGCTGCTGACTCTTCCCGTCCCGTCGTCTCTCTTGCCTTTTGCGCAGGCCGTCGGTCGAGGACCTGTCGAGCTACTTCCCGGCGTTGAAGCGGACGCACACGAAGGAGATGCGGCGCAAGGAGAAGGCGGATTCCGCCCCCGACTTTATGGACACGCCGCTTTCGCCGCGACGCCAGCGCGCCAACACGGTCACCTCCCGCGGCGACCTCATGGGCCAGGCACGCCCCCTTCCCCCTTTTGGCCCGAGCGGCAGCTGACGACGACGGGGGACGACCTTCCGGCGCAGGTGCGAGCCAAGAAGGCCAGCTACGCGGTGCAGACCGGCGTGCTGATCCACCGCGGCTTCAAGCACCTGTTCCGCAACTACGTGTACCTCTTGTCGCAGCTCCTCGAGACCATCCTCATGTCCGTCTCCATGGTGCGCCCTTTGCCTCCTCTCTTCGACCTTCTCGACCTCCTTCCGTCCGCACGCTCGGCCTCACGCTGGACCTCGCGGGGGGCGGGCAGGGCTTGATCTTCCTGCAAGTCGGGGACAGCAGCCAGGAGGACATCCAGGGCCGCCTGGGCGCCATCTTTGGCGTGGTGGGCCTCCAGCCCTACGTGGTCATGCTCACCACCATGCTCCACTGTACCGTCCTCCTTCTCCTCCTCTTCCCTGTCCTCATGAACGATGACGACGATGACGAGGACGATGTCGACAACGACCTGCTGACAGTGATGATGATGGTGATGATGGTGGCAGACGAGGGCGAGCTCAAGGTGTTTAGCCGGGAGCAGCACGACAACATGGTGTCGGTGCTGCCCTACTTCATCTCCATGCTGGTCACGTCGCTGCCGTTCGCCGTGGGGATGCCCATCCTCTTCTCCTCCATCTACTACTGGATGACCGGCCTGCGCCCGGAGTGGGACGCCTTCCTCTGGTTCACCCTCTGCGTCGGGTACGACGACCTTGTCCTCTTCCTCCTCTTTGTTCGCCTGCTCACGTGGGGCGTCTTGCTGCCGCTGCGGCAACAGGCTGGCCCAGTACGTGGCCGAGTCGCTGGGCTTCCTCTTTATCGCGCTGACGCGAACGTTTGCCGCGGCGTCGCTCGCAGCCAATTCGTTCGTGTCCTTCTGGAACTTGTGTACGGCGCAGCTCTGTTGTTGTTGTTGTCGACGGCGTTGATGATGATGTTGATGCTGATGGTTGATGATGATGATGCTGGCCAATACAGGCATGGGCTACCTCATCAACCCGGACTCGTTCATCATCTACCTGGAAATCATCGGCTACACGTCGTACCTCCAGTACACCTACGCAGCCATGGCCGTACGCCTCCTCTTTCCTCTCGGCAGCGGTCGTCCTTCAGTTTCATGCCAAGCGCCTCACACGTGAGTCTCACACAGGTCAACGAGTTCAAGGACAACATGTACGACTGCCCGTCTAACGTGGCCGCCGAGTGCCTTGGCTACGATGGTGCGAGAGAAACCGGGCCGCTCCTCACGCTCGCGTGAACCAGAGATGGTTGACTTTGCTTGTTTTGATGTGGGGTTTTGGGGGCGTGTAGGCAACGTGATCCTCAAGAAGCAGAATCTGGTGTTCGAGGACATAGGGCCCAGCTTGGGTGTGTTGGCCGGCATGTGTGTGGGCTATCGTCTCATCTCCCTCCTCTTGCTCTACGTGATCAAGAAAGGCCCTTCATAAAGTAATTTTTTATGATTTTTATGATTGGTCGAGCGGTTACGAAAATTCTCCCTCTGGTTCGAATCGGAGGGAGGTCACTAGCTGTGTGTGGGGGAACTGACACCGCGATGGAACACCGAAACGATGCAGCTGAGGGTGCTGGTGGGTTTGCGAGCAGACCGGAGAAGCCTATTCCATCGAGTTATCTCTATCTTGCTATGGGGAGCTCCGTCCTGAGTACGCGCAGCCCAAACTCGCCAGACGTTTGTTTTTCTTCACCACCTCATACCCCACCCGTCGCAGGAGTACTGGTAGGTGGGGTGGCCAGTTCTGCTTGGTTGCGTGCCGTCACGCGACCAGCACCCGTGGACACGCCAGCATGGCGCGTTGTGGCCGGCTCGCCCATCACCAGCTTCAAAGTTTGGCCCAGCCCTACCGTTGTCGCTCAATAACACCACACACAGTCGCTTACACATGCCTGTTGTGCAGAACGAAGTCCCCTTGATTGTGAAGCGAGGGTTCGGCCGCTCCATCCTGGCCTTGTACACTCTCACCACCACAACCGCCCAATGTTCTCAACTATTCAGTCTTTTCCGGCGGGAAGATGACACTGATGACTCCGCAGGCTGTCGTATTGTCTGGAGGCCACTAGCTTCGTTCCTGCTGCCGCAGTCAGCTCCATTGGCAGCGGTACCCTTATGGTTCTCTTATGTGAAGAATGAAGCACTGTTGGGTTGACCTTTGTCTGCCAGGCATCTACACAAACATGACGACAGGGAGAATGCCGGATCCAGCTGAAGAACCAGGTCTGGTGAACACCTATCTGGGCTACATTGTTGGCTGTGCAGTCGTCTTCCCGTTCTCAATCCTCACGTTTCAGCTGCACCAGGATTGCTGGTATCATCCACACCAACCATCAACCACGCCTTTGTTGGAGTGGATCGACTCACTCTCCTCTGTCTTTGGGCCAGGCGAGGATGGGGCAGCTTCGTCCCGTTCACCGACATTGGTCGTCGTCACTGGTTGGCTCTTCCCGCCAAAATCCTTGATACGTGGGGACTGCTTAGCGCCATGCACGTCTTCCCCACCTCGGTGACTTGGTGATATACATCATCATCAGCGCTAACCAGGCCCTGAACAGGCCGCTACTGTTTGCCATGGATAAGCAGCTTGGAACCAGCAAGGAATCCCATGAATTCATGGGATGGGTGAGTGATGAGCAAGGCGCGAGCGACGCCATTCAATGGGCCAGGTCCCGTGCCGGTCAGTTTCTGGCGACCACCTTGGGCGGTAGGTCTTCTCTTAGCAAAGCAACCACGGTGAGCCAACCTCATTGTGTTTGGCGGATTGGGCTCTCTTAGGTCTGCTCCAAGCGCCAGCAGCAACGGTCTTCCAGAGGATGATGGCCGATCCATATCGTTATGGGTCGGTTGTGCAATGCGCCTTGCACATCTGGCACACGGAAGGGATGGCTGGCTTCTACCACGAGCTCCCGCTCTACCTCTTCTTCAACATCCTCATGTCCTCCTGGTTCTAGACTCTTCATGGTGAAAATACATACAGTTTATTGTGGTGAGGTGACCCACTCATCTACAAGGTGGCCCAGGTGCGTTGTCACTCGAAACGGCGCCAGAAATGGGTACAAAAGTCTTGGCAGTTGTTTCCGGTGAGGTGGTAGTTCCCATGTCTCTCGATGTAGCTAGTGGCCCACTCGTAGACGTCTGCCATCGTGTAGCCGTCTGGGACCCAGTAGTGCAGGTTTGAGATATTTTTGTGCTCGCCAGGTTTGTTCCTTGGGCATCTGACTTTCCCTTGGCGATCGACGTCTTCGCGAGAGGTGCACCGTCGAAGCATAACTTCGGACTCGGTGTCCAACTGCATGATGAAGAACTGGCCATCCCCTGTGGTCGTCGTTTCTATCTCGACCCACCAGTGCTTCAGAGCCAAGCCGACCAAGCCCCCAGTGAAGAGTGAGCCCAAGGCGGCCAAGGCCCCATTACCGATCCACACGGCCCGCACGCGGCACCTGCGAACCCGCAAGTCTCCGTAACGTCCTCCTTTCTTGCACTCGTGGTCCAATACCGGCCGACCAGGGCAGGGGTCAAAGAACCCTTCAGAACGGGTACTTATCAAGCCACCCATGGTGCGTATGTTGAAGCGACAGAAGAGTGTTGGGACAGCCAAAGGCACAAGAAAGAAACCTTCCAAAGTAGTACGATTTATGGTCAAGTTTTGGACAAAGGTTTTCCCTGGGCGGCGGAGAAAGGGCCCAATTATGGATGTTCACACGCCATCCAAACACCCGAGATGTTGACACCAACAAGGGCAGACGAGGTTTGCGAGGTCTTGGGAAAATACAAGGGGTTGGCACAAACCATCTGCTTAGGGGCACATCGACGCAAAGGGCACACGGCACTCGCTGCCGCGGCAAAAGGATAGTTTGTTGAGGATACAAGCGAGCTTCCTCTTGAAGGCTGGGTCCGGGTAGGAGGCCACGATGTTCTGGAGCTCGTAGGGGTCTGTCGTGAGGTCGTACAGCTCCTGCTTGCCCAAGCGCGTCCAGTCGACGTAGAGCAGGTCGTGCGTGCCGTCGATCACGCGCAGCCCTGTGTACAAATCGTACTTCCCGGCATAGATGCCGCTCTCTGTGTAGTTGCCCTCCACCAGGAGGGCCTGCCTCAGCGAGCCCGAGCTCGAGTTTGAGCCCTCGTTCGCAGACGCAGGCTGGTCCGCTGAGCTGAGCGTCGACAGGAACGAGAGGCCATCGAGCTGCACCGGCTGGCCGACGTGCGAGATCAGGCGCGAGACGTTGACTTGGGCGATGTCGAGGAGCGTGGGCGTCACGTCGATGTTGGCCACGAGATCGGTACGGCGCACGCCGCGCGGGACACCCGGGCCGCGGACGAGCATGGGCACGCGGATGTCCTCTTCGTAGGCTTGCCGCTTGCCCCACTGGAGGCGGTGCTGGCCCAGGTGCCACCCGTTGTCCGACGTGTAGAAGATGTACGTGTTGTTGAGGAGGCCGCGTCGTTCGAGCGCCTCAACCACGGCCTGGACGAGCTCGTCCACGGCCTGCAGCGATTGAAGCCGAAGGACCCAGTTTTGGTCGATCTCGCCCACTTGCGCCTGCGTGAGCGGCTCCACGTCGCGGATCCACGAGACCTTGGTGTCCTGCCAGCGCTGCGAAGCGTTGAACGAGGGCGTCCGCGGGGCCTTGGCGCCCAGGAACAGGTGGCGGTGGCGCGCGGCCGGCAGGCACGGCCGGTGCGGCGCGTGCGGGGTGATCTGCAGGAAGAAGGGCTTGCCGCCCTCGCTGGACGACGACGACGATGATGACGGGAGGGCGTTGATAAACTCGACGGCCTTGTCGCGGATGGCGTCGGTTTGATAGACTTTGGGGCAAAAGTTGCGGCCCTGGTCGCTGTAGCAGGTCTTGTCGTAGTGCGAGATGGTCTCTTGCGTGGCGACGAACCAGCGGTCCCAGCCCGGCGGGATGAAGCTCACGTTGGATGTGTGGTAGCCGTTGAGGAACTTGCCAAAGAGGGCCGTCGTGTAGCCGCCCTCCTTGAGCCAGGTGGCCAAGTTGGCCCGCTCGAGGCCCAGCTCGATAAAGCGGGCCATGCCGCCGTTGCGGATCTCTTCGTTCTCCCACAGGCCGTGGTTGTGGCAGAACTGGCCCGTGAGGAGACTCGTGCGCGACGGGCAGCATAGCGACGTCGTGACGTAGTAGTGATCAAACGTGATGCCCGCCTCGCCTACGAGCCGCCTGGTCAGGGGCATGTAGTCCATGGAGCCCAGCTGGGCGTCCTGGTCGTCCGTCATAATGTAGACAATGTTGGGCCTTGGTTCTGTACCATCCCCCCGTCCACACGATTAAAGAGGCCCACAACTCCCTCCCCCCTCCCCTCAACTTTACGCACCATCCGCGGAAGCTGCAAACGCCACAGCGGCCGCCACAAGAAGGAACACGAAGATGGCCCACGGCTGTGGCATTCGTGACCTGCTGCGTTTGCTTATGGGCTTGTGGGTGGAGTGGCAGTAAAGGAGCTTCTCGAGAGCTCGTCGTGAAGAAAGAAGCGATTGTCGACACAAATTTTCCAGGGTGATAGTTGTGCTGCTACCAGTGTTGTCGGGATTTGGTAAAGCGAGAAATTGATTCTATAATTGATTCCTTCCACCAAAGGCGTGGAAGAAGAACCCACAAGCAGGAGGAGCAAGAAGTTGGTTTCAGCTGGCGAATACAAAAAGTAGAGAGCGAAGATGCTCCCTCATATCACAAAGACTGTTGTTGTTGTTGGATGGGCTCGAATGAGCCGCTCAAGCCCGAAGGGCTTGGCTGCTGGGCTGCTTGTGCCTGCGCTGGCGTGGGTAGAGGGGCGACTTGTGTTGGCGTCTGTGGCTGTGTAGCGACTGTGGCGGTTGTGCTGGCAGCCGCACCAGCGTACTTCTTCTTGATGTGGTCCTCCCTCGTTTTGCTGTTTGTGTTTCAGGTTTGTTTGTTAAGATGAACACATGTGCGCGTGTACGTTGTGCAAAAGACGCCACACGTACACGTCGGTCGACGGCGTGAGTGGCTCGGTGGACGGAGGCAGAGCCTGCAGCCACCTCTGGTTGGCCCGCTCGTTGCCCATTTGTTCGAGAAACTGCGCTCCCGTATATACGCATGATGCGCGACTCTCGTGAGCGCTTGTGTGCAGAGGATGATGGAGATGCGTCGATTTGGAACCTGACCAACGAGAGAGAGGACACGTACCCGGATATCCTGGATCTCCCAGTCGTCGAGGTCGAGGGAGCGGACCTTGCTGATGTGCGCCCCGAGGCTGCGGTGCACGCCGGCGCACTCGATGCACAGCGTGATGCCGAGGTTGATCGAGGCCCAGTCCGGGTCTGGCCACACACAAACATACGCGTACATAAGCTGACGGCAGCCAAATGGGTCCAAAGGGGGAACGGACCTTCTTGGGCGCAGTCGGCGCAGAAGCTGTTGCAGGGTCGCTTGGCGATGTCAAAGAGGAGAAGCTTGCGGTACTCGCGGCCCTCGGGCGAGTCCTCGTCCTCGGCAATGTTGAGCTCGCGCACGTTGAGCCTCGAGCCCGACTTGGCGAGCATGGAGGCGATGCTGCGCTGGCGGCCCTTGAGCGTGTGCTGGAGCTCGGTCTTCATGAGCTTGGCGTTGAGGTCCTTGATGGCGTTGACCCACTCGCTTCGCACCTCCTCCGAGTCGACCACAAACACAAAGTTGCGGTTGGCCGTCAGCACCTCGAACGGGTAGGCGATCTCCTTGCCCGAGCTCCGCTCGCGCAGGGGCAGCTCGTGCGCCATCGCAAACAGGATCTGGATCGACCCCGACGGCTGCATTCGCTTCTCCTCTGGCGTCGGCTGCATTGTGGAATGATTCCAACAACGACGACGACCACCATGATGATAACCATGATCAGCATCATGACAAATTTGTTGGAAGTTAAGGTGGCAGCTGACGTGCCTTGGTCTCGTAGTAGGTGAGGCTGTCGGCACAGAGAACGCACCAGCGCTTCTTGTACTTGGTGAACCGGCTGTGGGTCTGCTTCTTGAGGTAGCCCTGAAGAATGATCTCCCGACCGTCCTCGGTCAGCTCCGGCAGCGCCGATCGTCCTTCGATGCCGCTCCCTCCGGAGGCATTGATCTTGACTTCCCGCACTGCGGCCGGCCCAGCCCCCGCCTCCTCCGCCGGCGCCGCCGTCGGCGTCGTCGTTGTCATCGTCGTTGTGTCCTCGCGTTTGCCCTCTGCATGTAAAGAACGAAAGCGAAGCAAAGAATGAGCTGCGAGAATGGGGGGGGGGGGAGAAAAGGAAGGAGCGTGGTCCAACCTTTGTCGTCCTTTGACGCAGAGGACTTGACGTTGGGCACGCTCCGGAGCTGCGGCGAGTGAGCCGAGTCGTTCATGACGTTGGCCCGAAGGCTCGTGATCGCGTCTCTGCCACGTCAGCGCCACCATTACGTTGTTGTGGTGAGACTTGTGGGCAAAAAAAAGAAGACAAACGGGGGAGACGGACCGAAGCGAGCCGATCCACTCGAGCATCTCGGTCTCGCTCTCAGCATGGAGGAGCACCGCCACGTCGTCCTTCCCGACCAGCTGGAAGCAGTGCTTCTGGCCCGGCACCTCGAGCTCCTTTACCGAGCAGAAGAGCAAGTCGATCGGCACACCGGCAAACTCGGTGTCCTGCTTCTTCTTGTAATAGGTCAGGAAGCCGTCCTCGATGACGAACCACCGCTTGGTCCACTTTTGGTTTCCGGCGATCAGCGTGAGCGGCGCGAGCGGGGTGAGCGCCGATTGTCGCTCGCACAGCAGCATCAGCGAGCCGCACGTCTTGGCCTCCTTGGGGATCATCTTCGTCATCTCGTCGATGTCGTCGTCGCCCTCGTCCGGCACTCCCGTGTTTGGCTGCAGCCAACACCACAACGTCGTGATTGTCAGCGACGGCCTGTTGGCGCAGGGCAAGAGGGGATGAAGTCGAACCTTTTTGGCGTCGTTCATGGCATTCATCCACATGAGCATGTCCTTGTAGGTGGCGGCCTGGAGGTAGATGTTGCGCTTGGGCGTGATGAGCGCGAACGTGTTGGTCTTGTTGGGCAGCTTGGCCTCCTTCACCGAGCACAGCCGCATATCGTACTCGCCCAGCGGGAAGTCGTCCTCGTTCTGCCATGTTCATTCCAGCCGTTGATGAGCCTCAAGCAGAACGACGACCAAGAAACCAAAACGAATAAAAAGCGACAGCGAAAACGAATACGACGGGGGGGGGGGCACCTCCTGAAGGCGCCAGTAGACGAGGTAACCGCCCTGGAAGCCAAACCAGCGCTTCTTGGACTTGGCAAAGCGGATGCCGCTCAGCTTGACCAGATAACCCCGCTTCTTGGTGCCGTCCGGCCCGCCCTTGCGTCGCACGACGAAGCCGCCATCGCGCCCGAACAACTCGACCTCGCCTCGCTTCCCGCTCGACGACTGGCGCAGCGGTGACGACGGCGACGCCGGAAGCGATGTCGAGAAGGCCGCAGCCGATGTCGAGGCCACCGCCACGGCTCCGGCACCGGCACCGGCGCTATGGCCGCCAGCAGGCAAGACCGGCGTCGATTGGCTGTGGTGCAACTGGGGATCGGACTTGTGGAGAGGTTGGCCGGTTGCCGCGTTGAGGTCAGTCAGGGCCGCGACTGGCGCAGTCGCGTCACCGACACTGCGCTCGCGGTTCACCTGAGACTCTTCACCGTCGGCTGTAGTCGGGGCCGCCAATGTGGTCACGTCGGTCGCCGAGATGCTGCGACGACGGGGCGAGGCTGGGATGGCGATCGGAGCCGACAGCGTCAACGAAGGGCGGCCGCCCAGCGACTCGCTCGGCTGGACGCTTTCCTTCACGCTCTCGATCTCGTGCGATTCGCTCCGCTTCTGCCCGCCGCTGCCGCTGCTGCGACGGAGCGAGGAGACCTCGCTGCTGGACGTCTGCAGCTGATGAGTCAGGCCGCTGACACCGCCATCAGCCGGGGCCGACGCGGGCGAGGCGCCGTCGAGGCCCGCAGGCGGGGGGGCGCCCTTGGAGGCCTCTGCGGCTCGGCTGTCGGCGCTGCCGAGCGACACCGGGCGGCGCGTCTTGTTGACCTGGACTCGCTGCAGGTCGGAGATGCTGTCCGTGCTGCCGGTGCTCGAGACCCGCGACCGCGTCCCGCTGCCTGGGCTGCCCAGCTGCTGAGGCGCGCCCTCGCAGCTCTGGAGTGAACCCACACGGTGAGTCAGCCGCGTTTCTGGGGGCAGAGTACCGCGAGGAGGGAGAAGAGGACACGAACCCGGAGCTCCTCCTTGAGGGCCTTGATGATCTTGCCGAGGGCGATGCAGTCCGGCAGGCTCTCGATGCGGTCGATCTTCTCTCGAAGGAACATGCACTTGCCAAAGAACTCCCAAAAGATGGGCTCCAGCTCCCGCGAGTGGTGAAGCATCGCCACCGCCTGCACGCGCAATTCGCGAGGAGGAGGAGGAGGATCATTTTAGTCCATCGTCGTGTCAGGAGAGAGAGAGAGAAATCGAGAGAGACGGAGGGAGAGACGCACCCGCACGGAGAGGCCGCCATTGGCGCTGGCCGAGCGCTGCTGCTCGGCCAAGTACGTCGAAAAAAGAGGGAATTGCTTGGAAGGTGGGTATTGGCGCAGAGTCTGCGCAGGCCAATCGTCAACTTACGTTCGTCAGCTGAATGGCCTGATAATGATCATGATGGACAGATCAAAGCGGGAAAGGGGAAAAAGTCGCGCCTTGTGCATGGAGAGGACAGTGTCGCTCTTTCGCTTCATCTCTGAGGCCGGCATCTTGGCCCGGAGCTCGGGACTGAAGATCTGCGTCTCCCAGACCTTGACCTGCGACTCGATCTGTTCCACGTTCTTGCGCAAGGCGTTCTTGAACCGCTGCACCAGCTGCGCGTTCTCCGTGTCCTCGGAGCCCTTGGACGGACTCGACAGCAGATTGCCCGCCGATGGGTCCTGCGCATCATCATCAGCCCATCTCGCCCACATGAGAAAGAGAGAAGGTGTGAGGCGTCTATACGCGGGCGGGGCTCGAGTTGACGAGGGCCGAGCGGCGGTAGCCGCTGCGGTCGCTGGACAGGTTGGGCGACCCCGGCGGCGAGGCGAGCTGGCCCGAGTGCTTGCGACGCATGGTGTAGACGGCGGGCGACGGCGGCGCGGCCTTGCCCTGCGGCGACACCGCGACGGGCGGGCTGTCGGTGTAGCCTCGCCGTCGCGATCCGCTCGACGTCAGCGAGCCCTCGGCCGAGTCCGACGAGTCGAGCTTGACCGGCGTCCCGCCGCCACTGCTCGCCAGCCAGCCGGCCATCGTTAGTTCGTCAGTAATTTAAAGAGCAGTTTGTACGACGACGACAGCGACGACCGCGGGCTTACCTCGAGAGCGGGCGCGGCGGGAGGCCGGCCAGGGTGAGACCTGCCGTCAGCTGAGGCTGCGGCTCGTCCGTCGATGCATGTCGGCGCGGAGGTGAGTCGATCGCGCTGCCCGCTGTCGCACGCACACATGAGCAAGAGGAGTGAGTCCAAAGCCAAGGCCAAGTCAGCCCAAGCAGCACGTGTGGGGCGGCGACTTACGTTTGCGCGACGATGAGTTCAGGTCGGCGGCTGAGGCGGCGTCGAAGCCGGCGCTGGCGAGGAGGCTGTTGCCGGTCTTGCGCCCGAGGCTGCCGTGGAGGGCGCCGATCTCCATGCTGCGCCGCTTTTCGACGTACTGCAACGACTCGGCGCCGAGCTCGCGCATGGCGTGGTACTTGCGCAGCTCCATCATGTCGGGACTCTCCTTCGACAATCGCTTCTCGTTGCCGGCCGTCGTCACCACCCGCCGCAGGGTCGGCGCGCCTTGAATTCCAGCGCCGGCGGCCACCGCCGCCGCGGCCTTTGGCCGGACGGGCATCGAGCCTCGGCGCTCTTCGGCGGAGCTGTGAATCGGTCGCTGCGCCGCGTCCTGCTGCTGCGGCTGCTGTTGCTGCTGCTGCGGCTCGGACGAGCGGTCGCGCTTGCTCGCGAGGCTGCGGCGCCACAGCTTGAAGTCGCTAAAGAGCTCCGTGTTGCGCCGGTCACGCCGCTGAGCCGAGGGCGACGTCGGGGTCGGGGTCGACGGTTGCTGCTGTGTCGACGACGATAACGATGGTGACGGCGTGGACGACCCCGACGGCTGCGGCGTGTGCGGCTGCAGTTGCGTGGGCGTGTGCGGCTGTGAGGCTGACAGCTGAGCGGAGAGGCTCTGGGACGTCGCATGCCCAGTGGACGAGGCGGCCTTTTTCTCCTTTTTCTTCTCGCGCTTGAGCTTTTCCTTCTCCTCCTTCTCCTCACGCTCCTTCTCCTTGCGCTCGCG